>JAIPMN010251498.1:0-17825 GCA_020650975.1 Apostichopus californicus
TATATATAAATATCGATTTTCATTTATATATATATATATATATATATATGTGTGTATATATTCAGAAATGTAGTGCACGTTACTACCTGTAAGTGGTACTAACACAGAAAAAAACATTGTTACAGTATGTTATATATTGTTAGGTCATATTAAAGTTGAGGGTCTTTCAGAGACCCCTGCCAGCAATGTAGATCTCACAACCTTCTGGAAATTCACACATGGATACATGTGGTCCCTTCTCTTGTTATGCTTCAACCTTTCAAATTAACTAATATGTACCACCCAAGAATGGGTCACAACGTAAGCTAGAAACCTAAAGGGGTTTTGGTCAGAGTAATGATGCCTCTACATGCTTCACCTGTGTAATATTTGGACTGTCCATAGTGAATGCCATAATCACACTGTTTATGATTTCTTCTACCGTTCATTCTGTTGACTCCAAACAGAACAGAGAGCAACAATGAAAGCTCAGACGGTGATGGAGTGATCGCACATGCTTAGGCTGTTTGTATGCAACGTCATTACCACATATAGGTGTACATTCAGAAATGTAGTGCAAGTTACTACCTGTAAGTAAAATTAACACAGAAACTGGACATTGTTACAGTATGTAATATATTGCTATGTATTGATACATCTACCTCTATGATTTTGGAGGAGTTTTGGTGTGTTAAAGTACATTTTATTTCAAATTGTAGAGATGTGTGAATTAAAGTTAATTTAAAGAAATATTCATACATTGCTTCCTAGCTATTTGCTTAAATGCACATAAAATATGCCAGTTTTTAATTAAGGTGTCAAATCACTTATTACTTTTCTTGTTACCTTTGGTTTGTCCTTTTAATTTTCGTTTTGTTTGGTAGGTTGTCAACCAGTCTGGATGGATATTGATGCTGAATATCACATGGAAGAAGATAAAACCACAATAAAGCTTAAAAGTTTTAGCTGGAAGAGATTTATTGTAAGTGATGAAATAGTTGCTGGAAAGAATATCCAATTGTTTGCAGCTAAAAACCTGTCTTCTACAGATACCTGCACACTACTTGAAATTGGGTATTATTGGGATTTACCAGGTTTGCAGGAGGTGAGTTATACAAAAGTAATGTAGGTAAAGCTGTATTTAACATTTCTTTATGAACATGATCAAACTGATACCAATCTAAATCCTTTTTTTTTTTGGCTCTGATATGTTTTAAACAATCAGCACACAACCATGATGAAGAAGTACTGTTACCCCACAGCATAACCCCTTAAAAATCGAGAGAACGAAAATCCATATAGTAGCTTAACAGAACTTGAAGACCATATCATGCCAGGTTATTTCAAATTCACCAGTGAAATTCATGTTCAAGCGAATTTCCTAACCTGTCTGTTTCCAAGCTGTATATTATGCCATATGTTGTTCATAACATTTCAAGCAGTCACTCTAGTGGCTGTCACTGCATATATGTAATATGTTTTTGCAGATAAATTTCATAACATCTTTTGATCTCTGTCAAATAATGCTTTGGCAGCAGCCAAAGCAAGCCTTTCAAATTAGTGTGATAATCGTTAGTAATTACTCAAATGACACCATAAGTAACTAATTGCCCTATACAAGAAAAAATACAAACACATACAAGACTTACATCTATGTCATTAATTGCTTCACTGGCAACTGATCCCGTGACTGTATATTGATCTTTTGCTCAATCAACAGGTGCTCAATGTGGATTAAAATGATTTCTTCACTTTAGTATCTGCAGCAAACTATTCAGTCATGCAATAAATTGTGTGTATGAATATTAATTGTGAAAAAAGTGTCATATCTAATGAAAGCATATTTTTATTTACATCAGTTGCTTTTCTGACCTCTATTTTGTTGCTTTGACTGTTTCTGCATGAAAGGATCTCATGTCAGATAGAAACCATGCAATTCTGTTGCATCGAATGCCTGCAGTATTTTATAAAGAAGGAAGACATCCTTTGGTGGCTGAGATAGACAAAGACAAATCAACAAGTTGGATTTATCATGGTCAAAACCGTAAGGTATGTTGGCAACATGCAGATATTTCTACTCCATTGAGTGACCAAAATTAAAGAAACTATAAGCATATGGGAGTAAGTAGTTGTCTGTTTACTTAAAATTGGATGTGAATTACTTTTGAATTGTTATTGGATATGAATAACTATTTCTGAACTTTCAAAATACTTGTCGTGATCAAATCTTGCAATTTGTGAGAGAAAGTGATGTACTTTGTGAGGTATGAACTACCATTGCCAACATTTAGCAGAGCTGCATATTTCAATTACAAATGAGGAAGCACCCACAAAATGTTCAAATATTTCTCAATTGATTGTCAGTCTAAAACATGTTGCCCCGGGAAATGTTACCAGTATGAACACGATTGAGACGTCACAGAGTTACCTTGCATATATATATCCAACCTATGTCGACCATGTACTTTATAGAGACACTTTAGCAAGTTTATCAAACATATAGGTGACACCAAAACACACACACAAAAAAAAACGATTATGCTGATTAAACCTTTCATTGTTGCAATCTACTCGTTATGCCAAGAATTGACTTATTCACAGGCTAGCAGTAAATAAATTAAAGTAAAGGTGAGTGAGACTCTCAATGATATTGATCTCTTGTTGGCTTGTAGTACTGATAATTTCTGCATTCAGTTAATTAAATTAAGCTCGAATTCTCTAACACTACGTCGTAAGTCACGATACAACACATTTACATAGTAAATGGTATTTGCAGTATGTGGGTGAATGGTCTGAAATATTCTTATACATATAACTGCTATAGAATGCAATTTTAGGAAGCTTGAGCCAGTAATAGATGCCCTAGATATAATTTGGGCGTTCTGGACAATGTTGAATCTGTGACTTTACAACCGTGTTGTGCTGCTAAAAATTGTAGGCGCTAGTGGTAAGCTTCATATGTTATTATCTCCCTACGTCAAAATTAAGTTTTACTTGTCGATGCTTTCGTGATGTGTTGTTTGGTGTTTTTATCCATCATTAATATAAAACAAATTTGGACTATTCTTTTAATGTTTACAACCGTTCAAGTATGAAAGCATATTTGTAAAGCTTAGTGCAATGTGTTAATGAAAAGTGAGGTCTAATCAGAATGTATTGATCATCCCAAGTTGTAATTGTTCCTCAAACTAAATAAAATTTGGAAGTTTATGTTCTTGAAGAATTTTGCGGTAATAGTAGGAAATGGGAATATATGGCTCTTTTTAAGAACAGGAACGTTAAGCACTGTGAATGACACTGTGTCTGTATGTTTGCCGGGTAATGGTTTCTTCTTTTGTCTTTAACATTGTGTTAAACATGCGTAGTTCCCAAGTTAAAAAGCTTTGTGCAAGAAACCAGCTATCATTCCTAATTTAAGCATTCACTCCGATTGTTAATTGGAATGAGTTAAATGCTGCAAACCAGATCAATCCATCACATTTTAGTCCTTTAACCTTTCCAATGAGATTGTGCGTCATCAACATTTCTGTGAAGGCATTATGATGTTAGCATAGATGTAAAATGTTTTACTATGTGAAGAATTTGGTATGCAACTGGATTATTACTGATTTTGCTGTCCTGATACTATTATTTTCTTTGAACATACAGATGCCTTTATATGGAGTGGCTGTATACAACTTTTTTTTCTCTTTAGGATCCAGATTTTAAATGTATGTACTAGGAAAGTATATATGTATGTGATGCCCACATTACTAACTCAAAAGGTACATGTTGGTTGAATTTCGATCATATTGCAATAGGTGGAGTTCAAAGGTTAAAGGCCTCATGAACAATATAACTCAAAGGTACTGTACATCTTGTTTGAAGTTCATACTTAGCTTCTTTATCACTTTTGTCAATACAAGATCCGTATCGAAGTTGGTTGAGGTCACATATCATAGGAGGTCATGCAACAAAGAACAAAGAGAGTCAATGGTGTTGTATCCTGCGTTATCTCTTTACATAACTGATGATGGACACGTGTAATGTTTTCTTCAGAGATTAATTATTTTCATACTGTGACTTAAAAAGTCATCATATTTAATGCATAGGACAATACAGAGCTGTTACCAGATGAGTATAACAACTGTCCAATGTTGTTTTCATTCCCTAGGAGATACCGTTTAAGCATGTTGCTACAAATCAGTGGGGTTTCTCTTCTTTTGAACTTGAGAGAAAACACTCCAATATGACAGGAGATATCACGTGTTTCTTCAAAGTTGGGCAAGACCCACAACTCGTGGATTTCATGGTGCCTATGAAGGTTTGATATGTTTGCAGTAATACTTCTAGTGATTGCTTGGATATTAGCATTCACTATAGTATATGTGCTAAACAAAATTCCAAACAGTTTCCTTTTGCTTAATAAAAGACCTGAGAGAACATTTAATGCTTTATGCAGGTTTCAATTCCCAACAAATAATTAGTTTCCAACATTGTATTCATATTTAATGCAAAAATATTACAACTATAGTAGTGATTTTCATTCTGTCTCACATGTCTTTTATATTAGCAAAAGTTTGAATTAAACTTGTGTTTGTATATTTTAGTGACTGGCAATTGAAAAGTAGAAGTATATTGTAGTGTCTCTAAGATGGACTTTTTCTAGTTTTAAACTTTCATCCAATAGGATACAATTATAATATATATATAATTTTGATAGTGTCATCTTTTTGCATCAGATAGTTGGCCTATAGCATGATATTTTGAAGATATACTCTGATTCCTGCTTGAAATACTACTTCTTTCAATGTGCTTTGCAGCAGTCTAAAAAGTAAAAATAAAAATAAAATTATTGTTGGAAGATTTTTATTTATAAATCTATATTGAGCAAATTAATAATCCACATTTAATTAGGTCAATTCGAGGAAGGCCTGATTGCTGCTTAACTTGTTTAGCAAACCTGTTACTGAAACTAAAAAGGCATATTTGTAGCTGTGATAGGTTAAGTTGATCTTATTATTGCTTCTCCATAACGAAATATCTCAGCAGTGTTGAGTTCTGTGTTGAAAGGATTAAAACTAACACCAGAATTCTATCAAGTCAGGAACCATCATAAACTTGTGTTAGTTCGCATTAACTGACTAATTTTTGTCACTGCCATGAGCTACCTTGCACAAATGGCTTATCGAGTCAACTAGAATATTGCTCTGTTTTATCGATGTCTTGTGCCTTATCATTCAATTTTTATACCCTATCAATTATTGTCACTGACTGAATTTAAAATAATCATAGGAAACCGTCCAATGTCAGTGAACTGTATGGCAATTTAGAAGACTAATACTAAAGGCTATAATATTTCTGTGGGAACAAAAGGTTGAATTAGAAAGATAATAGTCTGCAGCTCAATAACTGACTTTAGAGAAATTAAACTTAGTTTGCTATAAAATGGTAAAAACATTAATTAAATAATAAATATTTGTGCAATCAAATATGTGACATCTTTTGAACTGACGGTTGAATTAGAACATTAAATTTTCCATGCTAGTCTTCACCTACTGGTGGACAATTTAAAGTCTGTTGCTTAGTGTAATTTAATGTTATTGGCTCATTGTTTAGATGTCAAGCATATCAAGGTCTGAAGATCCCAGCCACTTAACAAAGACCGACAGGGTTTCTGAAGGAACTTGGCACGATGAAGAGAAAACTGCGGTGACAGAATTTCAGGAAGTAGAAGGTAAGAAATGTGTTCATGTATGTTAGCACTGGCATGGCTCAATCTTAATTTCATTGTCAACATTATATATATAGTTAAAGTTGTGCCTTTCAAGCTTTTGCTGCTGAGTTAATAAGCTGGTAAGCTGTGTTGATACAGTGTTAACACTTCACTGAAGTTCAAAAGGAGAGGCTTTAACTCTGTGGCATGAATAAGCCCTGATGAATAGAGACTAGTCCCGTCTCCTATTGTGATAACTCACAAACGAATAACAGAAACTGAACACTAGATATTTTTCATAAAATTTGACTAAACAAATGAATCTGACATAATGTTTATAAATGTTATAAAACTAGGTCATCACTAAAGTGTAAACAATGCAGATGCAGATAAAAACAACAGTTAGTAAAGCTTCCCAGTGGTGTCTTTGCTGAGGTCTATCTCAAAAAGTCAGTAACACACGTCGTACAGTGTTGTAAAGATAACAAAGGTCATACTATGGCATGGGGAAGGTTGTTAAATTTTGCATCTCTTCGGTCACAAATAATGATTGCTCGACTGCAACAAATAGTGATAAATAAATAAAATAAAATAACGTGTGGAACAGTGATTTATGCGTTCTTATGAAGAAAATGACAAAAATAAAACATAGAAACTCCAAATCTGTAACTGCCAATCCTGAATCAAATAACTTGTAAGCGATATAGAATGATAAAAGAAACAAATGACTTCAGTCGTTACTCAATCAACATTATGCCGCTTTGTAATCAAAGGGTGACAATGGGGTATATAGTGTTTACTTACATAGTTCAGTTTAGTTCAGTAGAATAAAAGGATCAAGAGGGACACTCAATTCCCCATCAAGGACCCTATAGGAGAGAAAAAAGTGAAGACACAAACACTCAGACCCGACTAAAATGCTTAAAGTGTTTGTCCAAAGCATTCTTAAAGCCATTCACACTACTTGCAAGTAAAACTTTCTCAGGCAAACCGTTCCAGTCATTCACGACCCTATTAGAAAAAAGTTATGCCGGATATAAATACTACCTTGTGATATTTGGAGTTTAAGACAATATCCTCTGGTACAACTACTATCAGCAAATATGTGAAGGACACATTGTAAAAACCATACACAATCTTGAAAACCTGATTCAAGTCACCACGTAACCTCTTAAGCTCCAGTGTGGTGAGATTCAACAATTGTAATCGCCTATAATAAGGAACACCATTTAAGGAACTAATCATCCTAGTAGCCCTCCTCTGGACCTTTTCGAGTGCTTTCTTATCCTTAGCAAAATATGGGTTCCAAGCCTGCACGGCATACTCCAGATGAGACCTGTCACCTGACCAACTGCTTATAAAGCCTAACAACTATGTTATAAGTTCCTCTTGATCATACCTAAAACCCAATTACCTCTTTTAGCAGCTTTAGAAGGTTACAGAGATGAGTCAAGGTAGATACCTAGGTCTCTTTCAACAAAGACCTCCTGTAACTCCTCACCATTAAGATTGTATGTACACTTTTGGTTACAACTACCAATATGCATCACCTTGCATTTATCAATATTAAAAGGATTTGTCAACCCTGATACTAGGAAAAAACCTTATCCTAATCCGTTTGAAATTTCTCAGAATGGCTTTTGGAAGAGACCTCAAAATACAATTTGGTGTCATCAGCAAACTTCTTAACTGTACACTATCTATCACTGTACAGTATCTCCGTCAATGTCATTTATATAGGAAACAAACAACAAGGGAGCAAAACAGACCCCTTGTGGAACCCCACTAGTAAAGTCCTGCCAAGAAGTAGCACAGCCTTTAATTGCAACCCTCTGTTTCATATTACCAAGCCAATTCTCGATCCTAGACAGTAAATTCCTATTGACACCCATACCCTTCAGCCTAAGTAAAATACGCTGCTGGAACTTTATCAAAAGCCTTCTGGAATTCCAGGAACACAACATCTACAGACTTCTGCCTATTTGGTGAGCTTGTTACATCTTCCATAAAATCAAGAATATTAGTGAGACAAGACCTTGTTTGACAAAAGCCATGTTGAGACTCTGATCAAAGACTGACTAATGAAGTGACTGACCATAGACTTTTTTAACAATAGATTCCTTGACCTTGCAAACAACACTAATGAGACTGACGGGCCTATAATTACATGGCTTAGATTTATCACCCTTCTTGAAAATTTGGGTTATATTAGCACATCTCCAGTCCATATGATCATAACCTTCATTCATAAATTTATCTAAAAACCAATGAGAGTGGAACGCAGAAATGGTGTGCAAAAGTATTCAACAAATACGGATAGATTACATCTATGTCCAGAAGCTTTAGAAACATTTAGACAAAGCAGCTCCTTTAAGACAACATCATCAAAAATTAAGACCGTATCCAGTTTAGGACCATCACTTCTCCCCTGCAAATCTGGAATACTACTCATATCTTCCATTGTTGACACCGACACAAAATAGTTCTTCAAAAGATCTGCAAGATCCTGACTATCAGTAACTATATTTTCCGCCTGTGGTGCCCTAAGAGAAACAACTGTATCTTTAACTTTCTGCTGTGACCTGATATAAGAAAAGAAGGTCTTTGGGTTATCCTTAATATTTAAGGCAATGTTAATTTCAAAATTCAACTTTGTATCAGAGACTAATCGTTTTACCTTCAGCTGATGAATTTTGAACTTGGCCAAAAGAGATTCAAAATTAGTCTTCCTAAACAACTTCCACATTCTACGTTTTTGCCTTATTGCGCACCAAACTTTCTTATTCATCCAGGAAGGCATACTGCTTTTACACCACGATTCTTCCACGGAACATGATTTTCCATAATGACCTTTAACTTATCAGCTAAGCAAATCCAGGACTGAAAAGCACTCATATCTCTGATCAATTGAATCCAATATGTACCCTTTGGTAAAGTTTCAATCGCCTCTGTATCTGATCTCGAAAAATCAGGGACCTTTTCCTTGCTAACAGAATTTACGACCTTGCAAACAACATCAAAAGTTAGTATATCATGATCGCTAGTTCCTGGTTTTCTTAGACCCGTCAACTCAACAACATTACTTGGATCAGAACTCAAAACAAGATACAGAATGTTATCCTCCCTAATAGTGAAAGTAACATGCTGATGTAAAAAGCAATCTTGCACAGCGTCTAGGAAGTTATTACCCTTCTTACTACTGGAAACATCTATCCAATAATTTCAGGAAAATTAAAGTTGCCCATTATAACAACATCTCCTTTAGCAGCCTTTCTAATTGAATCAAACAACAAGACATCGGTATATTCGCTGTTGTTAGGATACCGGTAAACAACACCAATAGTTTTAACATCACTGGACCTCTTGGAGTTGTCTGTGGACAACTCGCACCAGACAGAATTTACGAAAGAACCTTGCAACTGAGATTTGTCAACACATACAATATCATCCCTAACATACAGAAAAACTCCCCCGCAAATACCATTATGAGTATCTCTCCTGCTCTGACGTTACACAACATACCCTGGGTGAGAAACCTCAGCACTATCAATATCCTCCCTTAACCAAGATTCTGTGATACCAAACACATCAGGTTTCATATCCTCAAGAAGAACAGTAAATTCAGCAAAAAGTTTACGAATACTTCTGGCATTGGTTAAGACAATCTTCAGTATATCCCTGAAACTATGTACCTAAGCATGCCTCATGATAATGTTAAAAGTATGACTATCACTTTCCTTGCTATCAAACGCCTATAAGCACCTCCACTAGAAACATAATCCTTATCAAAATTGAAACCTGCCCTAATCGCCCCCCCCCCAATTTAGTTCAGAAGCATTACGTTAACGTTTCCGCATAGAAACCTGGTCCAGTACCCCATCAAATTACCCAGTTATGTTGGTACAAGTCAGTTTCCTCCAAATAATGCAATTATAAACTCTCTGGAATCGGGTGTACAAGTCCAGGCTGTTTATAAGGTGCAGAACTAGGACAATCTCCCTCAAAGCAATATCTGCAGACGACTCCTCTATGATTACCTTAGCCTGCCAAAGCTCTGGCAACTGGACCATGCTAGGATCATGCTGGTCCTACAACATCACCAAACATGCCTGTAAACACATGTTGTAATCTGCCCCTCCGTCGTGACTTAGGGTTGTGAAGAGAAATAAACAATGTGTTAAACAACGAAGAGTAAGGACATTCAGGAACAAACCTTAAGCAGGAGTACGGCTCGATAACACCAGGCTAGTTACAGTGTACACATTTGCATTCGATATTTCTCTGGATCAGAACCCAGTAGAAACAACTTGACATTTTCTGGGGATGACACTGCTTTTATGGCAAAGCTGCGCGCAGGGGTGCACAGGGGAGTAATCAAAACGGGATTTTTGGCTGTGGTTAGATCCGATTCAAGTTTTGTTGGAATCATACCTTTGTACAGTACAGCTGTTTAGCAGTGATACAGAGCAATGATCCTCCACAAAGAGTCGCTAAATTGAGAGGCAGTCGTATTGGTATCACTGACAGCAGCACATGTACAGTTTCCATGAGAAATATTTGTAATCTTTTTCGATTATGTGATTCCAGGGAAAAATCGAAACTGTCAGACTTGATCTAGTTATTGAACACGGCTGTGTATTACAGTTTGCTTAACAAACCTTTGTATCCCAGCCATTGCACAGAGGGCTATATGTTACAAATCTGCAATCCGGAGACAGATTGTTACCTTTGTAGATAAAATTCCACATCTAGATGTAAAACTGCCTCATAAATTGATCTACTGAAGTTTTCTTCTCCTCTGGTACCAAACAGTTGTATTTTAGCTAGAATAGGTCTGTATATGTGTAGTGTAGGCCTATGTAGCGCAAAGACGTAAGTTTGGAAATTTGTGTAGCTTATCGGGACCTAACGTCCTCTTCAAGAATTACACCGTGGACTTTCATGGGCTGAGCCAACAGCTTGGCATACTGTTGTAACATAAGTGTAATGAGGATATCATTGTGTGGGTGCACCCGTCTTGGTTTTTTGTCATTACCACGTTTTGTAGCAAAGTTAGTCTTTTCAGAGAATAAATCGTTTTTAAACGTACACAACCGTGTACCTACTTATTTGAGTTGCAGTTACTACACAGACTTTGATCTATTTATTTAATGGCCAATGAAACTGATCACCATATTTACCTCATGACAGTGGTAGTCTGAAAATGAGTAGGGTAAATGATAAAGTACAGTCACCTGTCATCCTGCAAATTGTAACAGTGTTAGGCTTTGAGGCATATCCTACAACTTAGGTGCACACCAGACTACTGAACCAAGCCTAAATGTATGCATTGACTACGGAGCCTAGTGATACGTTTGCAACTGTCACTCCTAGTATCCGGCTAGCCTATAGCCTAAGTATATGTTGGTCTTAGGCCTAGCCTATATATATACCTTAATATATACCTTAATTATTCGGATGAACTGCGTAAACAATGTGCCCATATGTTGGAAATACAATTGTCTTCATCCGAACACACAATGCAACTTTATTATTTATACACTGGTCCTCTGAAACTCAGAGAAAGTGAATAGATCTCCAAATCAAGCAACTGCATTGCGAATGACGAATCAAACAAAATCTACCCATATTCCCCAAGATTTGTGGGTTAATCTTGTCTATCGTGTAACTTGGTATGGAGGAAGAATGGAGACATATCTTCATAATGTAAAGCTAGTTCCTAGTTAGATATAGGCTTAACGCTGTACTGCTCGATAACGTGTTGCACAAAAATGGGGGGGGGGGGAAGCATTATACTACTCGGAATGCACCGTGCAGCCAAACAGTCAGTTGTTTCAGGTAATGAATGGAGGCGGGCGAGTTATGAAAACTGCTTGCACTTAAATTCAGGTGCCAATGAGTTCATTCATTGAGACACACTTTTCCAAATGATAAATCCGGTGTGAACTACTGCGCGTTATGATGTTCTAGTTTTTGTATTGTAAACGTCTTGCAGAAAGTTCATATTTCCGTTTTGTAGCCATGCATGTGAGATATTCATAAAACCTAGATGTAATAACTGCACCACAAATAGTTTTGATTAATCCAGTCCACAAGAAATCTAATTCAAATAAAAAAAATTAATAAAACGATGAAGTTCTATTTTCTCAGGTTGCAGTTTTCAGTATACCTATTAAACCTCAACATTGCACTTTTTAAATTATGTCTTCCTATATCATTTCCATGTTAATCTGTCAGCACTGTTTACTGCATTTAACACAACTTTGAGAATAATGCACAATTCTGAAAATTGTTTTTCTGATACATGGTCATCGAATTAGTACTAATATGAATTTCACAAATGTTGCTATGATATGAAGATTAGAAGACAAAAGCTGTAAGTATAATATTTCATATGCTTTCCAATAAGTTGCGATTGTTGAATGTGAGTTCAGTGTTCCCTCTAACAGAAAGTTTTTCCCTAACAGTTGATGATGTTTCGGGTAAATGTAAGTATGTCTAATCCCTTAAAGTATTTCTGGTTCCTCTACTTCCATGTCACATATATATTATTTCAATACTCTATGTTTACTGTTTACTGTATTTGATACCATCTATATTTATCCTATACTGTTCAAAATGTAAAATAATGGAATGTAGCAAATAAATTCAATTAAAAAAAAAGTTGTACCAACAAACTATTTAAAAGTCTTTATTTTAAATAAAATGGAGACTTTCATTACTGATTTCAAAGAAGGGAATTGAAATGCTGATTACTTCAGGTTGTCAACCGTTGGTCAATATTGAATGGTCATTAGGATTTTATTTTCAAAATATTGATTTTCATTTTCACTTAACAGCACAGTAAGTAACCATTCCAATCTCTTGCAGAAAGTACACATATTTACAAATATGTTTCATTCCCATATATGAAAAGAGTCATTTACATGCAGATATGTACCAAACTTGAAATATACATAAGCGCAGTATTAGAAGAGAAGCGCTGTATTGTTTATCATTGTGCTTTACGATTGCATGCAATTGATGAAGATGAAAACTGAATTCTATGTTTTTCTTTTGCTGAAACATATGAATTTTAATAGCAGTTGAAGACGTTTCCAGGAAATGTAAGTAACCTTTTTATTCAGTAATATGTAAAAAAAAATCATAAATATTTCTTATAAACTGCTAGAACCACTATCTTGATTTTTGGTTATTATAAATATTTAGACAATTAAAATTCTGATTCCCTCTGTCTTGAAACAATGGGCCCTAATTACCGTGACATACATGTCGCACAGTTACAATTCTGATTGTTGACAACCAGAGGTATCAAAAATTAAAAATTTTAAACGAATGGTTGGCAACATTTTCTTGCTAACATTTAATACGATATGAGTTATAAATAACACATTGTAGCTCCAATATGTCACAATATGTGTAAATTAGGGAATATTCAGATATAGTTGTTTCCAGAAGTGTCAGTCAGAGAATTCGTCAAATGTATTTGCAGTGATTTCAGAGACAGTAGCTTCACAATTAGTCTAGCAGAACTAGATATTACCTAAATGGCAGCCAATACATATCATAGCTAGCTGTCTCACATCACAAGTGACTCTTCAATTTTATCCAGGATAATATTAGATGTTTGTATATAATCTAATATACCAATGCACAGAAAATGTGACCAATGTTTGAAACAGGAGATATGTGTATGCAGCCTACCTTTGGCAGTTATACAGCTACTAATCTTTCTATATTTACCTTCTATTACCTCATTCTTCAGGCTTATAATTTAACTATTTTAGCTGTAACTCTACTGGCTAAAATCAAATTCTGACTTGTTTTTTCCTTGAATTAATACAAAGGCAGCATTGGTCTTGCACTGAAAGAAAAAATGCAAGTGGATGTTAGTTTACATGTTAATGGTGAAATCCAATAGCATTTAGCAAGGAAATTGCCTGAAGTTTGAGGCCTGCTGTTTTTGAATGGTTACAAGACATGTGGCTATCTGCAATTCCATGGTACATGTTATAATGTTACAAGTTTGTCAAGACGTGGCAAATAGTTACCATATGCAACTGGTGTATATCAGAAGTGATAGCATGTTATACTGTGTTGGGTTGGAATTGTAGGTGAAAATGGTAAAACCCATGAAATGCAGATGGTTTATTTATAGCAAAGATATCCAATATGCAGTTGAAGTCAACAACAGACAAAGGTTTGAAGCTTGATGGAACATCACACTAAGTGATTGGAAGAAGAATCCAATCGATTGTCGTAGAGAAAGTCAGAGAATAATCATGGTAAAAATAAAAGGAACCTTAATAGGTGAATTTGCTTCAGTAAGTACAAGTATCATACTGTTCTTTGAAGTTGAAACATTGCTTGGAGTAACCAGAGGTCACAAATTGAAAACTAACATGATAACTTCAAAAGTGAACATTGGATGAACTTGTAATCAACAACTCACGTAGTGCTTATTTACATGATTCACTTTAGTAAGAAGAATATGTAGAGGTCAAAGATCAGAGGCATAACTAAATGTTGTAAATTATACTTAATTTGTGGATCCATGGTAGTTACAGCAAGGACCATATCATTGTAACTGCAAAAACATAAACTGAGTGCATGTCATACATCTTGTGTGCAGCCATATTAGTAAGCAGAATAATCCTTATATATTGGTAGAGTTGAAAGTAATTTGAAGTCACACAATATCAGTGTATGAAATTTGTTGAACTGTGGTGGTGCTAGAGTATGAATGTGACTTCTAGGGTTAAAATGGTTACTCAAATACTATAGGGTGGGTGAACTGCAAACCTTGCTATGTGGAAGCACCTACCATTTAGAACACAAGTTCCCTGTGATCAAATGTATTTAGTTTAAATTAATAGAGACTGTATCAAGATTTTCTTGGATACCAATTTGTTTAGTCATTTAAAATTGTAATACTTTAAATGGAACTTTTGGAAGACACTGTACAATTCCATGGTTTTTATTTTATACTGTTACAGGGTAATCACAAATGTGAGTTCTGTATAACACTTCGTCATTGTTAATATATTTCCTTCAAGAATGCATCAAGTATCATATACAGATCCTCCATGTACGTCAGATGGTCTTTCACCCTTAAACAACATGTTCTCATGTATGGCTACAGAGTTGCAATTAACTGTAATATTCACAAATAACGCAAAGTGCTTTTGAATAGAAATGATGTAGTTGTCTTCCATATATGCTTCCAATTGGATACAATTGATGAATCTGAGTTCTATGTTTCCTGCAATTGAAAGTTTATTCATGAATTGTGTTTAATTACAGTCATATTTCCTTTTTACGCATGTAATTTTCTAGTAATAATTCAAGTCATGGAGCCCTTCATTAATATTTCGTGGATATAATTTTGTTCAGTCATTTGAAATTATGATAACTTAAAAGGATGTTTTAGTAGAGACTGTACAATTCCATTGTATATGCCATACTGTAACAAGATAATCACAAACGTGAATTCTGTTTTACCCCTCATCACTATAAAAAGCTTGCCCTTAAGAAGGCATCAAGTATCATAGATCCTTCATGTCAGTTGTTAATTCTCCCTTTAACAAAATGTTATTCTCATGCATGACCAAAGAGTTTGTATTACGATGCATAACCTGTAAATATTTGCCTTTAAGAAGGCATCAAGTGTCATACACGGATTCTTCACCTCAGGTTTTATTTCTCCCTTCCATAACATGTTGTTCTCATGCATGGCCACAGAGTTGCAATTAATTGTAATATTCACAAATAACGCAAAGTGTTTTGTATCAGAAAAGATAAGCCGTAGTTTCTATCCATATATGCTTCCAATTGGATGAAATTTAAGAATCTGGGTTCTGTGTTTCCTGCACTTGAAGTTTATTCATGAATTTTATTTGATCACAGTCAGATATGCTTCTTTCCGACCTAAGTATAGTATTTTGTGAGTAGTACCAAGAAACTAATAAGATGTCTAGTGAATGTAGACCTGCATCAATATTTTCTTGGATATCAATTTGTGCAGAAAATTGAAATTGTGAAAACTTATATAATTTTGGTAGAGACTGTACTATTCCATGGTGTATGCTGTAGTGTTACAAGATAATCACAAATCTCGGTTTTGTATTACACTCAAACTCTTTAATATTTTGCCTTCGAGCAGGCATCAATGCAGATGTTATTTCTCTCTTTTACAACATGTTGTTCTAATGCATGGTCACAAAGTTGCATTTAATTGAAATATTCACAAATTATACATAGTGCTTGTGTAGCAAAAAAAGAAAAGCTGTAGTTTAAAATCCATAAATAATTATTTTGACTACAAGAAGTTGATTGCTTAGTTGATTTCTTAGAAAATTATTGACTGCTTAGCAAAGTAATGGAATATTTTCTGTATCTCCAAACCCCCCAAAAAAACTTAAAGCATTTTTTAGTACAAATAGGTTTAAGTGTCAGATATTTCAATATTTCGTAAATGCATTTGGAAGCAACAGAATGGATCATGTCAATACGTCACTTTAAAGTGAAAGTGTTTTTTATCATTTGCAAATCAAGAAGACATCAAGAATCATATACAGATCCGTCACATCAGATGATATTTTTCTTTTTAATCATATGTAGTTCTCATGCATGGTAACAGAGTTTCAATTAATTGTAATATTCACAAGTCATGTGGACTACTTGGGTATCAGAATAGAAGAGCTGTAGTTCCTCTCCTTATATGCTTCTATTGGATGCATTTGATGAATCAGAATTCTGTGTTCCTGAAGTAGCAAGACTTTTTTTAAATTTTGTTTACTTCCAGTCGAAGATGTTTCCTCTAAACGTAAGTTAAGTCAGTAGTGGCAAGTGTCAATAAACTCATAAGATGTCTTTGTTTTCAATGAATAGAGACCATCAACATTTTGTTGATATCAATTGGTTTATTTGAAATTCTTATTATTTAAACGAATTGTTTGGTAGCTAAAGACTGTGCAATTCCATCATGTTCGCTATACTGTTACAAACAAATCACAATGGTAGTTCTGTAGTACAATACATAACCTGTAAATATTTTGCATTTAAGAATGCATCAAGTATCATATTGTATATAGATCCTTTATCTCAGGTGTTATTTATATTTTTAACAACATGTTGTTTTCATTCATGGTCACAGTGTTGCAATTTAATGTAATATTCACAAATAATATATTGTGCTTGTGTATGATCATATCAAGTAAAAGTTTATTCATGAATTTTATTAAATTACAGTCAAAGATGTTCCTCCCGCACTTAGTATAGTATTTTGTGAGTAATGCCAATCAACTTATCAGTTGTCTTTTTTTAAATGATTAGAGACCTGTATAAATACTTTCTAGGATATCAATTTATTCAGTCATTTGAAATACTGATAACTTAAACGGATTTTTGGTAGAGACTCTACAATTCCATTGCATGTATTTATACTGTTACTATTATTCACAATATGAGTTCTATATTACAATCCATAAATAAGTATTTTGACTACAAGAAGTTGATTGCTTAGTTGATTTCGTAGAAAATTATTGACTGCTTAGCAAAGTAATGGAATATTTTCTGTACCTCCAACCCAAAAAACACCCCTTAAGCATTTATTAGTACAAATAGGTATGAAGTTTCAGATATTTCAGTATTTCGTCAATGCATTTGGTAGCAACAGAATGGATCATGTCAATACGTCACTTCAAAGTGAAAGTGTTTTTTTATCATTTGCAAATCAAGAGGACATCAAGAATCATATACAGATCCGTCACTTCAGATGATAATTTTCTTTTTAATCATATGTAGTTCCCATGCATGGTAACAGAGTTTCAATTAATTGTAATATTCACAAGTTATGTTAAATACTTGGGTATCAGAAGAGAAGAGCTGTAGTTTCTATCCATATATGCTTCTAATTGGATGCATTTGATGAAACTGAGTTCTGTGTTTCCTGAAATAGCAATCTATTTTTATGAATTTGTTAACTTTCAGTGTTTCCTCTGAAATAGAGACCTTCATCAATGTCCATATTTTCGATATTTTGTCAATACATTCGGATTTAACAGAATGAATGATGTCAATACGTCACTTCAAGTAAAAGTGTATTTTTTTTTTATCATTTGTAAATCAAGAAGACATCAAGAATCATATA
>JAIPMN010252381.1:0-25686 GCA_020650975.1 Apostichopus californicus
ATATCATATATATGTATATGACGTATTGTCTATAACTTAGTCTAACTTAAGACTATATATTATATTTCGCGTGACTGTGAGGATCAGACTTTGTACAGTCATCATTCTTATATGGTTGAGTGAGATAACTAAATAAACCCCTTCGTGATAACGGTAGTTACTTTTCATATAAAATCACATTTCATATGATGTGTATTTTGTAGCTCTATACGTTATTTATAAACCAGGAATTTTCAAATTTGAGTAACCTGAGCACCTGTTAGGTGTGTTGTATTTGCACTGTAAACAGAATATAGATTTTCTAATTATTGAACTGTCGATAACCGTAGCATAAAATTGTTTGCTTATACAAATACCATTACAGTAATTGGACCTTATTGTGTTCAAAGTACATGTGTCGGGTGTCTAACATATTCATATTACCCGTACATATCTTGTATTTCAGTTATCATATATGTTTTATATAGGTATAGTTACTTAGGTCATGGGAACAGTACAGGGGATTAATCTGTGTCATGCTTGGTATGATTTAAATTTCTCTTTACACCCCGGTGTCTCGTCTCAATCTATATAGTGCCAAGTCAATGTATAACAATAAAACACGTTCTGCTCGAGTAGATAACTTAATGTATACCAAAAAAACTTTACTAGGTTAAAAAATGTGTCCAAAACATTGAAATGATTTAGCGAATCAACTTTATGGTACTTTAGCGAATAAATTGTGGCAAATACACCGTTCTCAATTCGTTCCTCGTAGGCTACGACGCAATATGAAGAAAGCTACTTCAAAGAATTTCAGACAAATTCATCTAAATATTATGCTGTTGCAATATTTAATATGTGATACATGCAGTCTTACATTAAGTTGAATTCATCACAATATGATTCAAACTCGATCCTACCTTAGCTTTATCACATAGCGGGGCCCCGTAACTCATTCACCGTATACACATACTTTAACTATGAACATTTTTATATATATATATATGAAAATTGTTGTAAATCAAACACTAAGGTCAAAGGTAATCAAGTTATGCACACGTAAGTTACAATTCCCCGAGTTACCCTACCATCTCTTTCTGAACATTGTTTTCCTTCAAATGTTACAAACTGAAAGTAACCGTTATTATTTTTAATATAATAACCATCAGAGATCATGAACAGAGATAAGAGATCAGACATTACGAACTGTTCGATCATAAGATCTTTATCATCCGTTGATGGGATATCAAATACAAACTGCTATCTTGAAACCGTATAGTTTATAGTTAAGGATTAACACCGTTTTGATGTAAGGTAAAGGCAAATACCTCATTTTTTTCACCTGAACCGTATTTAGATCGGGGTATGAAAGGATCATGTATCCACCTATCTTTACTTAACTTGCATATGCATGTATCGAAGTAACCTGAACAGTTAACCATTTGATTACGTGACGTTATATATAGAGTGGATACGAGATATGATAAAACAACGTTGAAAATTAGTGGCTAAGCGATTGTAAATATGTCTACGAGAATCACGTTGAGTTCGGCAATTTAGTGAAAACATAGCCATGACAGTGTCACAGTGACTATAGAACGAAATGTAGACTACTTGCCACAGAACACTCGCACAATGTGCTAGAGTTAAACGAGTTTGGTAAATGTCAGGTTAATAACAAACATACTGATATGTGGGTCAAACTTGCTCAATTTGGTGTCAACAGATATGAAGGCCTTGTAACTACGCTCTCTAGAAGATAAATATTGACACATGTCATTTGTATGACTTCCAGACAAATAGTGTTACAAGTCATTATACATATAAATGCTATTATAGAGGATATATAGATATGTAATAGCTGTGAATCATTTCTTAGGGTACAAGTCGTGTGTTAATCGGAGGTCACAACCTCTAAAAATAGTAAACAATAGCAATAATGTATCTTAAAATGACAATAGTTATATAGCTGATAGATTTTTTGTAATACTTGTAACAAGTATCAATAAAGCAAGCAGCTATAAACTTGTTTTATTTGTCTTTTCACATAAATGCCCAATTTAGGACCTCGTCGATGTTCTGCCTTAAACCAGATAATCTGGGAAGGCATACAGCGGGAAGAAAAGTATGAAAAGAGTTACAGATAAACGTTTGAACTTCAAAATGCATTTGGTTGTACAGTCAATTCTTCCCGCAAGTTTTCAGTTAACCACTTTCTTTTCTCTTCGATGGGTAAATCTTGTCTTCCAAGTAGGAAGCTCAATTTTGCGAATGCTGCTTCCTTTGTCATGTCGCCCCCTGACAAAACCCCTGCCCTAAGAAGCCACTGTGAAAGAAAACGCACAATAAAAAAGTATAAATAATCAAACGAATTACAATCAGACAATACAACGATGCTTTTCAGCAGCTAAGGCAGGAGTAAACGTGCCACTTCAGAGTTGCTATCATCGGAAGAAAATGGGAAACAAATCAAATCATCAGAACAGAACAAGATTTTGCAATACATATTGCACAGTTCAATCACTTATGGAGGTTTGTTGAGAATCCTACCGGCATTACAGCATAAGGTAAGCTGGAATATTCTCAAAGTTATGAATATTCAGTTTTGTACTTACCGAACCAGTCTCATACATGTCCCTTACAGCCCCCTTGATACATTGCGTGCAGTTCACAACTAAGATCCCCCTCTCGCAAGCGCTTTTTATTTCTTGTATAATCTCTTTGTCATTTGTAGGACAATTACCGGTACCGAACGTCAGCAACACAAGTCCTTTCACGGATTGAAGTATGTTACGAATCTGTATAGAAATTTAATATATATCATTCTACATTTCATCACTTAAACATAAAGAGGACTTAAAGCGGCGCTTTTCTAACAATCATATTCACTTGAAACTAAATTAGCCTTTACTTGATGGGTAAAATAATTAGGATTGTACATATTTTGTATGAGTCATTCCCTCAAAGTTATCTGGAATTCTGTTTCAAATCTGAAGCGATCTGTTGGAATGGTATATTCTAACCGGGTAGTTAATCTGTGGATAATGATCTCACTGTCATTTACGCTAACATCTAAATAAACTTGTATGAAGTACGTACCGTACACGGAGACGTACATTCTGAATACTTACAACAATGGAAGTCATTCCTGGATATACCATGAATACTGCGACATCTTTGCTAAGAGTCAAATGAAACTGGGTTGGGAATACCATTTTGTAGATTCTGTTGAGATTAGTTTCTTATATAAGAAAAGAAGGGAAACCATAGTTATATAAGCACATGTACGTTGAATAAATCGTCTCAAGTATTTAGCCACCAAACATCTTTACTATTTGGTTATACTACTTGCAAATGCAGAAGTGAGTGCTGCTCAGTACCAGAATCGATGAACAAGCATTATTTCAGATACAAGTGGCCCTAGTTCGTGCAAATCTGACCGGAAACCAAAAGCCAAAGTCTAACTCCAGGTCACTTTCAACCATCTGAATTGGAGTAATGGATTAGTTAGTATGTTGTAAATCCTCAAAATTATACATTTGTAGAATATTAAAATGTTTACTGTAAATGTAAGGACTCCCTTCTGTCGTCTGAATTTACAAAGGCAATACATGACTTCGTGTTGAAAGCTGCAATTAAAACAGTAACAAACAGTAGCTTAAGAAACCTTTTAGTTTCCGTTATAACATTAATGCAAAAGTCGACGGTGACCCCAATTCTCATAGAACTATCGGTAGAAACTGGTTACAGTTTTAAATCGTCATTACAGTTATTACTGTTTTTGACAATTCGCTTTCACCTTTGTCGTCTCTCAGCTCATGCGGGATAAAACACGTATGCCCCTCTAACAAACAGTCGTATGCTTTCAGAATAAACAATAACCTCCGATCACCATCCGATTATCTCTATTGCAATAATAAGCCGATACCCATAGCTGGTACAGTAACTACTGTTCATGTACCACAACCGTGCATCAGTAATTACTACTTTGTGTTCGTTATACGGTAACATGTGTTACAGGTGGCACTGTAACAACTGCAAAGCTGTTAAATTGTTCCCATGTAAGACAAAGAACTGCGCGACTGGATAAGTAGTCTATGAAGATGAGAATGTCTACGAGATGAAGTAAAGGAGTTCCGGTACCGCTTGATTCCAGTTCTTACCTCTCTTTAAATTACGCCAATTCGTCATGCCGAGAACGACGAAAGGCCATGTTCGGGTATAGCCATAGGCCTACCTATAGCATAAAACGACTAGATACGACTTCATTTTAGACTCACGTATTAATAAGCTCCCACTAAATGGTTGGTAAGCAACTATTGTTCATGTCCCACGACCGTGCATCAGTAATTACTACTTTGTGTTGGCACCATTAGTTACTGTACTAGCTATGAGTATCGGTTACAATCACAGTTTTAGAGCACTTATTGCAACAGCTATAATATTTGTTTCCATGATCTTCCCATAGTCCAGAAATACCGAAGAACGGTTTACATACCTAACCAGGTTCTACTGAAAACGGTAAGAGAATCGGATGCACAAATATGTTTTGTACCATATGTTGGTAAGAAACATTTTATCTACGATTTCAGTAAATGACTAGCAGTGATGCTTGAACCTTTCGAGAAGTTATGAGAGGTATTCCGCGTACGTATAAATGTTCTTCTAAAGCTGCTCTTGGCTTAATCCTCCAAACCCAAGTAAAACTCACAAGCCCTTACAATGTGTCGCAAAATACATAACAAACACCCACATTATGTTAACATCAATATTACTTCTTTTATCCTCTTACATCTTTCTCTGTTGTGTTCACCCTGCTCATTAACCTGTCTGTATTCTGTCTGTGTATTTGTCCCTTCTGTTACTTGTTTTAACCTCTGAAGAAGATCCTGCTAGGACCGAAACGTCAGGCCAACTTACTTTTACACATTTTCTTACACAGGCCCTTTAGTGGATAAGCAGTTTCCTAACAGGTTTGTTTTATTTTGATCAATATTACTTACTAGATTATCAAATGAGAGATACATTTCCATATCCACGATTGGCAAAGAATAAACAGTTTGTTATATAATGCCTACCGGTTATAATATTGTCCGTTAATGTTAAAAGATGGGGGCAATTTGGCGAATCAAAGAATGCTGCATTCGTAGTGGAAGTGTTGGTCACTCTGTTACCTTGAAACAATTTGTTATCGAAGAAGAGAGTTACCTGAAAGTGAATCAAAGGATAGCTTAACATGTGTACATTAATTGCTAACGTTGATAAATCAGCTGAGGAATCATTGTTAAATGAATAGACGTAAGCCCTACCACAATGTTACTGGAATCTTACACCTATCCTATGCTTGCATGAAGAAGGTTAATTTTCTGCAGAACGTCCCTTTTACGCTAAATACTGTTTACGCTACTTCTCACAAGTGTAACTATGCAACATGTATGGCCTGCGCGGCTTCATAAACAGTACAAGTCGGCCCTATCAAATATTGCACAATCTTAGAGAACATGGATTTTGTTTGACCAGAAGACCACAGTAAAGTATAACCTGAGAAAGATTCATCTTATCAGACCTCCTAAATCGCCAAACCATCAGTGCATCTTGTGTTCAATTCATCTAATAAGTGAATACATCGTGTGCTATCCTGGTTGCCT
Source organism: Apostichopus californicus (assembly GCA_020650975.1). Lineage (NCBI taxonomy): Eukaryota > Metazoa > Echinodermata > Holothuroidea > Aspidochirotida > Stichopodidae > Apostichopus > Apostichopus californicus. Next base: position 5,631 of record JAIPMN010252381.1, read on the forward strand.
AATTGCCTCTTATAGAGTTTTGGCTTATGTTCTCTCGCTCACAAACAAGTGAGCGAGCATAGCCACAGGAAAACAGGGACACCTTAATGTAAGGAGACACCAGCCCCAATCGTATCGAATATCTTACTGACTAAAGAAAAGTGCGAATAAGCATTACTATATTTGGCGGTGAAAAGTTAGAAAGAGTGTATCAGTTCTATAAAACAAACCGTGTGAGAGATATCACGTCTAGTTCCGGCAAGCTGTAGAGCAGTGACAATGTTTTCCAGCCAATTGCTGGACTGTATATCACTGGGAAAATTAGCTCCAGTTAAGATGACCGGTTTTGTTAAATTTTCTATGGTGAACGAAAGAGTTGCAGCCGTGAACGCCATAGTGTCGGTGCCATGTAGAATTACAAAACCAGTGTACTCTTTGTAGCTTTCACGTAGAAGTTTAGTGATTTTGATATAGTCATCAATTGAAAAATTGCTAGAATCTTTCACTGCTTCATACTCAATGACTTTGTATGAAATGCAAACGTCGTTGTTATTGTTATTCCTACAAGAGAAAGATCGGAAATCTGTTGACGCCATATTGACCCCACATTGACAATTATGTTACACTTGTCTGGAATAAACCTACAGACATGTGTAATGAGTTCTAACCTGGGATGTGATACCATACTAGGAGATATAGAGCGGAATCCTCCCATCCAGAGATGACTCAGTAATTGAGCTATATATGAATATTTGTAAGTACCGCATATACACTAACTTCTTGTCTGTTGTTTAAAGCCCTCCAATTCAGTTAAAGTAAAATAGAAATTAAACTGTTTTAAACGTCTAGTCTTTCTCACCAGCTGTTTATATGCCCATACTTCAATATAACCTGAATATGTCAATAATCACATCAAACTGGTAAAATTCACTCATTCTCTCAAGACAAGATATATCAACTTTTGATATGTTTAGATTCAGAGCAGGTTGCAGTGCAAATTAATAAAGAGTACAACAGCTTATAAAAAATGTGGTAAGATAATTTAAAAAAAACTTACGGCAACACCAGTAACTCGGTATCTACTTTCATCTGGCCAGCAAGTTTTTCGTCGTGTGTTCTATCATTTTCGCGCAGCATCGTCTCAATGACATCCTTTTGTACTCTATACACTAATAAGAGCAAAAAATATTACAGACAATGGCATGTTTTTCTTTGTTTCTTTTTGAAGAAAATAATACCTAACAAGCAAATGTTACATTAAAGTTAAGATAATGTACTTGTTTACACTTCTCGTGATTTTATTATGAATGGACAATCTTTATATATACCTAGTTAAGATAATATTGTGTATTAGTCTGGTTCAAGTGTCAAGTTAAACAATCATCCAGCATGATTCGCATTCTCAAACTACAAATCCGTGATCTTGACTATATCTCTGGTGCTATTCATCTACAAATGTCGAGCTTGATGTAAACTGCCATAAAAAAGGAACTCATTATCTTGACAATTCATTTGTCATAACAAATTATGAAGACAATGTACAGGAGTTCGATTCATGACTTGTTTCAGGCGTGGTTAGCTGGTATATTGGTTAAAGTATTTTTCGTGAAAGCAATATGTTGGGCTTTGATCTTCAGAGGAACTTCTAGGACGTCCTCTTGCTAATGGCTAATATAGGGATCTACTTAATACACTTAACACCATTCATGGTCTTCATGCCGAGTTGCGTCACATACATGTGCACTATAGAGTGGTGTTTTCCTCATGAAATACTATCGACATGAGACCATTTCAAAACATCTTAATCGGTATCAAAAGCAAATTTTGAACTGGAGTGATTAATCAATGAGCAAGTTAATCAAACCTTGTATTGTTACACACAACCATCGACCATCAATACAGTAGACATAAAATTACCATGATATTGTACGGCAAATCAATTTTACCAAAAACATCTATGTAAGAATTTAAAAGAAGAACTCTGTTTAAGTGATAAAAAGGCATAGCGGATCTGTTAAGGTAAAGCATTGATGACTGTTAATGATGACAGGTACGATCTATGAACATTAATCGATGATCATTAATCTTAAATCCCCTTTCAAACTATAATTACGTTATTTGAAAGTAGCAAACAATATGCCGGTTATAAAACTATACATAGTTATGCTTTACAGAAGTTTTTACGTGTAAATAAATCAGTTGTGAAATACTTACCTCCATTTGCGTCTTTACTCATTGCCAAGCAGCCACCTGTATTCAAAAGCATAATTCTGGCTGACATCGTGCCCAGTTAAACAAATGACTCGTGGTCCCAAACAATAGATAATCTAAGCAGTGATGTGTTTCTTTGCCTTCAGCATCAATTTCTTTAACACTTCTAAACCTGAATTGGAACTCCCATATACTGTCACCCACAGCAACATATGCTAAGGACTTTAACGTGACAACGCCAAAAATATTTTCTTCTCATATATCAGCAGAGGGTAACCTTTGGTTAATGATCATTAGACTCCTACATCAAGTACCTTACGATAACCAAATATGGTGATACGCCGAGTATTTAAATGGCTTGATAACGAAAGCGACGTTGGCAGACTTTGTTCGATCTTGATTGGGTATGACAATAAGGAATGTATTGCTTCAAGTAATCCGTACACACATAGGTCCATATATCCACTCTATGCTAACGAGTACTTTCTGTCGCCATATTGTAGGAAAACGAAGATACGTGATCTCCACATTGAAGCAGCAACATCACGGGTATGTTTAAAAATATAATCTGAAATAAATTTCTTAGCGATATCCCGTCTCTTCCGCTTTCTTGGTGGCATCAGATGAAACTTGGCTGTGATCCCGGGTAATACGATATACAATGAATTGTTGCTGAATAGTACAGTATAGGTTACTATACATATTGCATATACATTGTATTCCTTTGGGTCGTTCATTAAAAAATGATTGATGAACTCTTTCTAACTGTATGATTGATATATAGCCAGTTCTGTGGTGTTGAATTGCTTACATCTAAAGTATAGCTAAACTGTTCAACTTAATTTCTTTTTGGTTTCCCAGTTAGGAACAATGAAACGTTCCTGTAAAGTTGACACCAATTCACTAGATTTTATATTGGTGGTATTATAGCACCCTTGAGAAAACTCGATATTTGCTGTAGTTGAGGTAACCGAGAACCGAGAATGCCGCATGTATTGCGTTGTTCTATACAACAGGATACATTGTAACACACAGAAAAGTCTTATTTTGTTAGAAAGCAACAAACTTATATCGACTTTATCCAAGCGCGGCTACCAATAGTGCGGACTCCAAGCACGACCAACAATAGTGCGGACTAGTATGTATTGTAGGAGAAACTCATGACGTACATAATAAATAATTACAGTTATGATTGTAGATTACGAAATAAATGTGTATTCAAAGTGAGAAGCTCTGTCCATATACTATCAATTCATTCGATTAATTGACCCAATAGTTCATTATCTACATAGTTTTTGGAATATTAAAGCAATATTATGTAATATATTTTGATTACAAACATGCATACAATCTATACAACACTCTATACAATGTCTATGATAATTTTTGTTTAACTTTTAAACAGTTAAAAATATCTTCACGAAAAAGTTGACGAATATTTAAATGACCAATTAATTTACCATTTATTTACTGTATATTTAGTTTGCCCCCAAAGTGGACGTTAAACAGTGTGGACTCTTGAATGGGTCCACGATCGAATAATGTTAGAATAAATTCTAATTGGACTTTTTCATATCCTTACTGGAATTGTCTGAATTGTGAAGGATTTACATTGTGACTGTACTCATTGACATCAGTAATAATTGAATCAATTTCTAGTAGAAAAGGAAAGGAAACAATTATTTACGTAAAATACTTGAATTTTGTCCACCACACAGTAGCAGCAACTTTACAATGACCAAATGCATTAGACAAAGATGTTGTGATATGTTATAAACTGATTCATCTCATGTTGTGGTAAGAAAGATGTAGGGTTTGATCGACTAACTGCATTAAACATATATTAGACATTATACCCCAGAATAAAACATAACATATATTGAACTGAGAAATAAATTAAGTAAGCTAATTACTTTCATACTCTAATTTCTATGTTGGCAAAAAGCTGAGTGTTTCCAAGTTTCTTCCTTTCCTATTTATGATAGCTTAGGTAATGAGGTCTGTTTTTCACTGGTTTTGCATGTATAAATTTAGTGTTAAATGATTATATGCCAAACGTTACTTCTCCTCAACAAATTTACATATAGTTTTTCTGAAGACAGCATCTAACGTTCCCGGTAATCAAACTTCTTATCAAGTTTGAGGTTCCTTTCACCAAATGCTCCAAATTATGATTATATTTAACATTGATTTCTAGTCATCGCTTTGCAATGTGATTGAGTCACTGTTAGCGAAAGGAAGCACTTCTCTTAGCAAGTTTGCCCGCATAGGTGTATATTGTTCATCGTGATCCGTTAAGGGGAAGCTGGAGATCTTTGCTTGAAGAGACTTCGTTGCCTGCGAAGAGGAAATTGTTAACGTTATGCTGTCTTTACTCGATAATAGGTGACATTATTAAAAATTATAATTGTGAAAGCTTGTCAGTGAGAGAACTAGGAAAGTATGGTAAATACATACCTCGGCACAAAATGTCTTTAGTGTAATAATTGTGGGTCGAAGGCTAGGACTGATTTGCCAACTTTCAACAAATCTATCATCAAAACTGTGAAATAAAAAAAAGAGGAACGCTGAAACTACATAAGCCATGCTTGAAGCAAAGATTACATACACTGTGAACGATAAGCATCCTTTGTTTTAATGTTACCATATAGCACACGAACCAACTAGGTGGAAAATCAATAAATAAATCATATCCAATTGACCCACCTTTATATTTAAATTCCTACAGACTTCAACATATAGTAGGCCTATTCATTACTTAGCAACCCGGTATTTCGTTTCAGATTGTCGTTCAGTTGATTGTTTTTAACATTCTTCTTATCTTAACGCTCTCTGTACCAAGAGGCACAAAAGGCCGAGACGTCTTCCCTCCACTTCTTCCTGTTCGCTAATGCTGTACTGGCTTCGTTCCAACTATTCCAGCCTGCTCTCTTCCTCTCTTTCTCTACTGTCCTCCGCCATATTGTTTTAGGCCTTCCTCTTGCTCTTGAACCTTCTGGGGTCAATCCCAGGGCTATGTTATTGTTGCCTGCCCTGTATTTTCGAAGCACATGCCTAGCCAGTTCCATCTTCTCCTCCTGATATCATTGCTTATCCTGTTCAAGTTGGTCACTCTATCCATCTCTTCGTAAGTGATGTCTGTGGGTATCTTATTTTAAGTATTTTCTTCAAGCATTTATACTGGAAGGTATCCAGTTTCATTTCTTCTAATTGAGTTATCTTCCGTGCTTCACATCCATATAGCAATACTGATCTTACAAGGGTTTTCAATAGGGTGATTTTAGTTTTCTCCCGATGTTTTCTTGGTGACAAATTCTAGTCAGGCTCCAGAATGCTGCCGTAGATTTCCCCAGCCTGCATTTAATATCTGCTGTTGCACCTCCAATTTTATTAACTTTTGCACCAAGGTAGGTAAATCCAGCAACATCCTCAATCTCCACATCGTCGACTCCTAGCTTCTGCTCATTCTGTTTATTTAACCTCATCATCTTGCACTTACCAACCTTTACTTTCAATCCAACTCTTGCTGCATCATTCACAACTCTTTTAGTCTTCCTCTGAACATGATCAAATTTAGAAGATAACATTGCTATATCATCAGCAAAATCTAAGTCTTCTAAAACATTGTTAAAATTCCACCTAATACCATTTATCTCTGCGCCAGTTATATTTCTCACTATCCAGTCGATGACCAAGAGGAATAAAAACCCTGACATTACACATCCTTTACATTACACATCACCAGATTTGATGTGGAACCAGATGTGATGTGGAACCAGTCAGTAAGCTCGCCTTCATCTAACACTGCACAGCTGAATGCATTGTACATTTCCCTTAAAATCTTAATTAATTTTTCTGGAATGCTGTAATTCTTTAGTATTTTCAATAGGCTTGGTTTATGTACAGAGTCGAATGCCTTTTCAAAGTCAATAAAATGAAGGTATAGAGATGATCTCCACTCACATGACAGTTCCACAATATTCATTAAGACGAAGAGTAGTCCGGTTGGCTCTTTACCTTTTCTGAACCCGACCTGTTCTTTCCTGAGATGTTTATCTATGCCATCTCTTATTAGTCCAATCATTATTCTGCCAAAAATTTTGCTAATGACAGGTAGCAGAGTAATTCCTCTCCAATTGTTGCAATCCTTCAAGTCTCCTTTCTTTGGGACTTTGACAAAAATACCTTTATTCCACACATCTGGTATACTTTCATCACTCGAAATCTGATTGGAGAGACATGTCAACCTATCTACAGTGGCTTCATCTGCCTGAAGCATTTCTGTATGTATCCGATCTATTCCTGGTGATTTTCCATTTCTCAGTGCCTTAAGTGATTTTCTGACTTCAAATAAAGTTATTTCTGATTCGTCTATGTCCAGTCTTTCGTCAATTACTATCTCATGTTCATCTGTAATTGGGTGCTGTGGCTCATCTCTAATTAAATTACTACTAAAGTTCTCCTTCCACCTTTCTTTCCTGGCACTAGCATCTTTAATGATCTCCCCTTGCTTATTTTGAATGACTGCAAATTCATTCTTTCTACTATTTTTCCATATCCTGGTAATCATGTAAAGTTCTTTGAAGCTCCCATTTTCTGCTGCATGCTAAGCTTTGTCTGCTAGCTCATCTACCCATTCTCTTTTGTCCTTTCGTGCACTGCATTTAACTTTCTTGTCTTTTCACGATATTCTCCCTGGAACTTTCCTTTAACTCCCTCCGATCTTGTACTCTCTATTTTCCGTTTAATTTATTTTCTCTCATCCATCTTCCTATACGTCTCTGCTTGGATCCATGGCCTATTTGTACACTTAGCAAATCCCAGTACCTCATCAGCACTTTCAAAATATGCTCTCTCTGACTTACTGTAGTGCTCTTCTACCCAATCTGTTTCCAATGCGTTAAACCTGTTGCTCACTGCCATATTGTTTATTATGTTCTTCACCTGTTGATCCGTCAGTCTTTCTATACAAATCTTTGGCTTCACTTTATTTCGATTAACAAAACAACTTACTTTCAATCTGATCTTTGCTCTCACAAATAGTGATCACTGTTCACATCTGCCCCTCTACACACCCTGGTATCCAATATCGAAGTTTTAATGCTCCTTTGTACTAACACATGATCTATCTGATTTCTTGTCCTTTTATCTGGTGACACTCAGGTTGGCTTGTGTATGTTTTTGTGTTTGAAGTAGCTGCCAGTAATCACTAGACCATGCATCTGACAGAAGTCACAAAGCCTTTCACCATTGTCATCTCTAACACTTGCTCCTTCTTGTTCCATGATGTCTTCTCTACCTTCATTTTTGGTACCGACTTTTGCATTGAAGTCTCCCATTACAATTATCATATCATGCCTGTTTCAATATGAAGACCCTAAAAATAAAATAATTATCTACACATACCAATCACTGTAAGGGCTTTCTAGGCATTGATTGATTGCCTTTGAAACGATTTCGTTGATGTCTTCGAAGTTGTTTCCGACTTCATTACTGAATGGAGGTTTTCCTTTAAGGCAAAAGAAATGATTCCCCACAAGTGACAGACTGAACTGGAAATAGTGTTACTTACATGTTCACATATTGCTAAACATAAAAGGGGAAGCGTATCACAAGAAATATATCACTTTCTAAAGCCAAAATCGACAATTGTACCTGAACAATATAAACGAAATCAATATAATAGAATAGAGTTGATAATCACCTATTTAGATAATAGTCTTCTATTCATTGCATGAGAGTTATTTTCTCTTCCACGAAATGGTCATTCAGACATAAATGTGATAATTAGACTTTACATGGCAACAAAATACAGTTTGAAATTTGACAATCAGTACAATGGACAATTATACAGTTATGATAGACGAGACCTTGAGTTATTGGTCATCTTATAGCCTTCAAGAGAAATGAACTCGATGTTAGAGAAATATAGGATTTATAGAAGTTTGGAATTCAAGCGAGGGCACCTGTCACAAATACGTAAAGAGACACTATAAAGTATCATACTATAAGACCAAGTAGACATCTGCCCAATAGGTTAATCGTTGTCAGAAATAGTGCGAAAAAGATGGCAGTGAATATGTTGTAAAGCCTACAGTAACAACCATAAATTGTTAAGCTAATATTTTGAAGAGTATGTAATTGAATAACTAAATGTAATTGAATAACTAACTGAGTGAAAATCAGGAGGATGGAATGTGATTAAGGCGTTTTAGAAATTCGTAAATTAAATAAGAAAACTACAGAAAGAAAGCCGGCAAATGGTATAGTTAGTACTATGCTAGAATAACATCTCTATTTGCTAAAAAAAAAATTACCTTCCAGGCTATATTTGTAAGTGCCTCGATACTTTAAAACTTCTATCAATGCTCGGGCGACCTCAGAAAGTGAAGATTTTACTATAAAATTCAATGTAACGATTGTGGTACGACACATATGAGAAATCGCGGTTCCAAGCAGGATTTAGAGTTTGAAGCTGCATATTGAAGGGATCATTTGAACTGTTCGTTAATGTTTGACACTGTGTTGTAAAATAAAACCCATTTGATAAGACTTTCCCAATATCAAAAAGCGTCTTTGTTACAAACGTTAGGAATAAAAATTTATTTTCGACTTTATTCAATATATATCCTTCAACTAAAAAGATTTAAGGTGACCTGTAACAATCTTGGTGAATTATGGCCAATTGATATTCATTACAAGTAGTACAAAAGAATTAAATCTCAACAACGCTTAGAAAAATCACAGTAGTAGATTATAGCCAACCCTATCAAAGACTACTTCAACATCAAAGGTGTTTGTTCAACGAGGCCAAAAGTCCAAAAGATTAACGATATTGTATTATCAGTAGGTGTAAGTCTCTGTACTTGAGCTGGCAATAAATCTTCATTTTACAGTGATATATGTTTACCGGCAATCCTTCTATAGCTTGTGAGAAAATATTCGGCAAACTATGTGGACTTTGGATTGTGTGTTTGTTAGTAATATTTACCCGCATTGAACTTCCAAATGTGTGACGCCATGTAACTACCCTATGCGGTCAGTATTAAAGGACTAGCTTCCTGTTTGTGATCAATGCTATTTCTTACACGCCACTAATCTACTTTCCTTGAACATTAAATCACTTTACAAAGTGGTATATCCACGTAAACGACAACCTGATGACACAAACTATATTTTTAGAAAGAAGGAACGGAAAACACATAACTGATCACAGCTAGGGTCAGGTCAATAAGGTGAATATGCCGTATAGTTTAACTATTGACAGCTATGCTAATCGTGTGCCAAAATATTTGTACCTGTGATAAGTTCCCATATTACGACTGCCATCGACCAAACGTCACTCGTTTCGTCGTATTCTTTGCGGAGATAGCTTTCTGGGGCTGAAACGTTCAAATTACAAGTAATCTGAAAATGAAGAAACATTCCGCAGTTGTGAATTGTTGTAGGGATGGATGGTTTGGTAAGATACAAATCACACCACAGTAATGGTGTGATAACAGTCCAACCCAAATAGATGCCTTTGATCCTACCTGAGCAGTTTAGTTTACATCGACTAGTAAGACTATGACTTTCTTTCTTGTCTTCTTTTATTGGACCTTATTACTTATATGTAATATAGACATTCCTTCTCCTGCTACATTGTTTCATAATTATCAGTGTAATAGTTCACGCACTGCTTAACTTGGAAACACGAGTTTTTTGTGAAGCTGTCTAAGATATAATAATGTTTACAACGTTGTAGAAAGCTCTAGACAGCAATGTCTATACTTTGAAAAGTGTTGGTACTAATACTAATATAGTTATAATTATTTATAATTATATTCAAATTAATAATCAAATGTTATTTAAAATATAGTTTTTACTGACGTTTAGTTTCTTAGCTTTGATTGTATTGAACGCATCTCTCGAAAGGCAAAAGTCGTAAAGTTTGCAGTTTCCCCCATCAGTTATCAACACTTTATGTGTTGAAAGTCCTGGATGAAGAAACTAGATGGAATGTGAAATAGAAAGTTAGTAACAACCTTTTCTACAATATGATGACTGATATGGAATAAGTTCGAATACCATTTGAAACTCATTAATAAACGTACTAAGATGGTACTACCATAGAAGTATCTGAATTAAAATTTGTCTATATTTTTCTTGTTAGTCATTTAAATTGTTTTGTTGGTTCGTTTGTTAGAATAAACAAGATTGCAAGGTTTCGTTTACAGTGAAAATCAAGCCACTTAAAACTGAATTTGACGTTTAACATATATATGTATCAAATATTTTTGCATTAAACACGTATTCATACCCCATAAGAGTGAAGAATTTGTAGTCCTTCTAAAATGAAACGCACAAAAGTCAACCGCTGTTGCAAATGCAATTCATATTTCGTCGTTAGCGCATAATCTTGTTGCTCAACATCACTCAGAAAAACAGAAAGTGGTTCGCATGAGAGATGGTCTTGAATCAGGAAGAGCTTTTCTGTAATGATAAGAGTATGAAGGAATTAATCAACAAATATCAGCAGGTAAATAGGTATAGTGTTGCATCGACGCGCCTTTTTTTCTTTTTTAAAGCAGAAACTTGATATAAAAAAGATCAAGCCTTAGTTATGTTGCAAGCAACCTCACAACAATCCACATTTTTGTAGCCGCCCAATGAATGGTCAGACATTACGTATATCCATCGCAAAATTCATCATGGTATCACAACGTAAGCCATGGTATTGTACCATCCATGTTTTGACAGAGCCTACACATTCAGTTAACACAGGTACAAATAACTTCTATTTTCCAGCGCTACTAACTTTAGGCTGCAACACGTTTAAAGATATTTACCTTCCTCAATACAAATTCCTTCGACCTTGACCAGATGCATGTTATGCGGAAGCTCAAGAACCCGTTTTACGAAAAGATCCCAATGGATATCTGCTCGTTGCGTTGCACTTTCTAATAGTAGAAGTATTAAATGATTAGCAAGTTATATCACGATTCATATTTATCACGATAGCTTTGTTTACTTAAGGCATGAAATCATTAAATATGCGACAAAGTTTAAATACGTTTAACGTACCATTGACAGCCGTAATGACGACACACTTTTTATCTGTTTTCGAGACTGAAATTGTACCCATCCATCTTTCGTATATGAGTCCTTTGGTTAAGTTAATGATGAGACACATGTCTTTTGCTTGAAAGACTCTATTATGTGTGGCCATCGTTTTGATCGTGAAATAGTACCCTGTTGAACAAGAAATAAATGAAAGCATATTATAATGACGTTTGCTTTAAGGTAATAGAAGAAAAGGTAAATGTTGGGTTGTTGTCTGCTCGTCACTACTTAGCACACGAGTTCAACACTAAACTTAATCAAATACAGGCTTACTGTGTTCTTCGCACGGTAATGTTTGATAACTTGAAGATTCGGAATTCACAACTGCTGCATTTGGCAATTCGGATCTAAAGATGAAAAATAAAACGATTATTACCATTATTCTCACCAATAATGTGTGTTGTAATGGTAGGAAAATGTTATTCACACCACATAATTTCGTAATAGGTTGTGCAACTTACACTGGAGGTTGGGGTAGTTTCCGATCAAACCCTAAAGACAAAGGAAAAAAGGAACACATTTCAAAGTGAATGTTTTCTAGAAAGAAATGTAGCAAAATTTTCTTGATCAGATCTTTTGAAGATGTATTACTTACGAGGGTATTTAAGTTCCATTATGATCTTCCAAATGGTGTTTTCTGTTTTAGTCTGATACAATGGATTGTTTTCAAACGTTACAGTTGAGTTGCGGGCAGACTTAAGCACTTACCCAAGTGTCTTCTCTCTTCGACATCTGTAGTTTGGAGTGAAGTGGTTTTCTCCTCACTAAAATAAGAATACACGATAGTATTTATAAGCATGTGGGGACAGTCTTTAGTTACATAATGCAAACAACTGAAATCATAGCACGTGGCCATGACCTCTTCACATCACAAACATGATAGTTATTTTCTCTCTGTACATTGTATATGAATGAACTCTAACTATTGTCATGTCGATGCCGTTCAATGAGTTACTTGTTTCTAGTACTTTTATTAACCTGTATAATGCACAATTAGCATACGATGTGACAATGTTTATTGAGCATTCGAAACACGAGCCTGCAACATAAGTGATACTCGAGCATAATAATGGCTAATATGAAAGTTTAAAACAATATCAACCAGGAAGTTGGATGTTTTCCAAATGATAAGAAAAAAGGTAATAGTTCACGTTACGAAAGGTATATGTGAGGTTTGTGTATTTTAATCGGTAATATTAATAGGAAAATTCACTTTACGGAAGTGTTTCGACAAAGGTTTTCAGCTCTACATACAATATCTATAACCAGACATCCATACAAAGTGAATTGCTAATGAATCCCAATTTCAAATACGTGTAGTCCTTTCTGGTTTGTAATTTGTTGTTGCTTGTTTCTACTTACGAGACACACACCGAAGTTGAAGGCACTGCAATGACAAAACGGAACCGATATATGTTTGTTGCATTTGCATCATTAAGGTGCAAATTGCACCAGTCTTTACATTTGAATTTCATGCACGTTATGTCTTGGTAACGCTCAAAGACACATTTACCATTTATATGGTCATATGACTGTACCGTATCGGTTTAACAAGCCTTCAGGCGTTTGTTCCCTTTGGACCTCCAATGATATTTCGAAACATTAACATAGGCTCGTCTATCACTGTTTCAACACATGAGCAGCTTTATTGTGTAATCATTAACATTAATATAATAACCTGCTAGTTGATCATTTTCAGTCATGATCGTTGACCTACGCTTTATGTCGTAAAATCCATCTCGTTTGCATTATTTAGAAACAAAGTCACGTTTAATCAGTAGATATATTACCTTCCATGAGAACCTTATTGTCAAATACAAGCATTTTACAACATAAGGTGCAGTTAAACTACGAGAATTATACAAAGTAACCTCTCTTTCTAAAAGAAGATAACTGCCGAGACGGTGAGTCGTCTTTGCCCTGAGGCTTAGGAGGGATATCGATGTAATGGCGTTTCCTGGCGGAAAAAGAAGAGCTTCCATTAAATTACGATGTAAACAAAGCGTTTTGCATTTCTCCACACATGTCCTACATTGTTACTTTTATTGACTTCTTTTTTTACGGAAATTATATTTTGATATCTGCGATGCTCTTTGGATATAACTTACTTTGTAGGTCTCCACTTGAGTTTACCTGTGGCAAGACAGATCAAACACCCAAACTGTAAATCATATTTTGATATCTGACATTAATGATATGCATATCAACGTTGGCATTTCCAAATTATAAAACATTTCAAGTCCATCAAAATATTCTATCCAATAAAATCTAAGAGTTTCTACCACGACGATAAACAACTTGTGTGATGGGTCACCATTATTCTTAACCACAAATGTTGGTTCTTATTACAACGAATTGGAATACATAATATTCTTACCGCTTCTGAAAATGATAACCAGAGTCCCACAGAGTAGAATGACAGCCAGTGCCGTAACTGCTATACCAATTGCAATGCTTCTTTGGTCTCTATAATCATTGAGAACTTCCAACCCTGTGGAATACAACGTTTTGTCTGATATTAGAAGATATCAATGTGTTTTATCAGTTTTATCAGTCATATTAATCTGTATCAGTTCATACCTAGCTTAAACAACGTATCCTAATTAAATTAAGGACTACTTACAATTGAAGAAACACAAAGCAAAAAAGACCAAATTGAATACCTGTCAATGTGTAGTACATAACAAGATGTTTTCTCCCTGCTGGCACACCGCTTACAATACAAGATATTGTTCCGTTGTCCTCGCGTGTTTGTACTGTGAGTGCAGCTTCGGTGGTGTAAGTTGTGACATCTTCCGTTCCTTGAGAGCTGCTAGTACGCTGCCAACTCGACAAGATTTCTCTATCATTATGTCTCCAACTAATTTGTGCAGCAGGCCGGGCTCCCGTTGCATTACATGTAGCATTCATGTCCTCCTTGTGTGTGAGATAAAGTACCTTCGTCGAATAAGTTTTACCGTTGACAATTAAATTTATCGTCGGCAATACTATATATATATGGATGTAAAATGGAAAAGAAATCATGTTTTTAAGTAGCCAATATCATGTTAAATGGCTAAAATGCTTCGGAAGGAAAGAACTAACGAAAAAATAGTTTTGCTTGAGGCTTTATTTGCTATCCTTTCCTGAAAAATAGTAGTTGTCACTCAGTATGATTAAATCATATTTGTACAAAATAGAAACAAAAACTGCTGTACCATAAACGCTGTAAGCGCTCTTCAACATCTTCTTAACGTTCACATTGTAAAGTGATACGATGCAGGTAATTGTCCCATTTTCTCCGATCGGTAAGAAAGTTAAAGTCGAAGCTGTGTCATTGCTCGAGATGTAGCATCCGACATCCTGCAATACTGTGTCAACAATTTGTTTAACCTGGACACCATTGATAAGCCATGTGAACATTGCTGTCGGACGAGATCCATGAGCTGTACATGTTGCATTTGCAAGGGCGTGTCGTTCAACTTGTGTCACAACCATGTTCCCGTTGTCGTTAATTGAAAGGCTAACCTTCGGAATGACTGTTAAAAGGAATGATTTCCAATTAAATTAGTTGCAGTGATTCATATTGTTAATGGTTTCATCAATTCATGTTCTTTGTGAGACTGTATGAATGTTATCCTTTTCGTTATTACTAAGACTTATACCTAATAATTCTTAGACAATTAGCACTAGCGCTTACGTTTTGCTTATTGAAATAATGTGTCTATTTGATCAGCTTCAGTGAAAGTTTTTGTTCATGAAGGCTTATCATGCAAACATGAATTGCAGTTGCGTTGGGCGTGCCGCTCTGTGATCTAACAATATTTACCTCTTGTTGAGTATATGTATCGTAACGGATTTTAATTAGCCACTTGGCATTCGGTTCTCTCAAAACCTCGAATCACTACTAACTATATCCCAGTAAGATCATTTGTAAACAGGTATGATATCTTTATACGATACAGAATTAAAACGTAACATTGTAAATTCTTACCGTATGTAATGTAGTCTAAAGATGCTTGTTGACCGTTGGTTTTACATGATATCATGCCAGATTCCCTGCTTAGAGCAGTCGCAAACGATAACACAGAGCTATAGGTTCTAGTGACATTATCCAAGAGGACATAACTACTTGTAGGACACGAGGAACATATCTCCCCATCGACCACAAATGTCAAGTTTGCTGCAGGTCTAGCATTGAGAGCTTTACAATCTCCCGAAACTTTGTCGTTTTCCTCGATGAGAAACATGTTGTCTCTTGTGATGCTCAAGTTAGATAACGAGATAAAAACATCTGGAAGGGCTGCAAAAAGGGCGAAAGACTTATATTCTAACCGTGTTTTAGTTATAGTTAATATATCGATGGGTAGATATCATTATAATACTACCGTTACTCACCTAAAATGATAACATGCGAAACACTTTAACACATTCAGGTCGTTCATTGTCAACCGTGACTATGCACATCGACCTATATCAAGGCTGGCGGAGAGCCGGATTTGACATATCGACGTTAGAGCCTTGTTAATCCTTCAGTTAGCTATAAAATACAGTTATGAAGTCATTTACCTTACAATGTTTACTACAGTGGAATTGAGAATAAGTGAAAGGACGTACACTCAATGACTTAGAGACACTAATATACAAAAACGGAACCAATATGCACAAACAGGACAACTAATCATTCCTATAATATTAGTCTCTACTCCGATACTCTCGGCTTTCTTTCGAAGAGAGAAAATTGCATCACTGCGCCACTTGGTCTTATCGGGACATCATGATGCATTACCACATATGCCCGGGCACCGCAATGGAGCAGTAAGTAACTGTTAAAGGACTAATACCGCATTCCAAGTTTAGACGCCCCATTCTTTCCTTTCAGTTTTACGGGATAATGACAAAGTCATCTGAATGTACACCTGTTGAAGCACGATTAACTAAGCTGATTGGAACTTTACTTGCTGCAGTTATCACCTTTCCTTTCGATGGTCACGATCGAACGACACCAATGGTGGTGATTTATGATAATATCTGCCAAACCACTAACCACAACAACATACCTACACTACACACCGTGGTTTATGGACCTTGCTATGCAATAATTGCTTACGCCAGGGGTTCCCTAACTGGGGTGCATGGATCCCCAGGGGTTTCGTGAGACGACTCTGAAAGTCAAAACTACTTTACTTTTGTTGAACTAAAATCTGATATATCATTTAATTTTTTAATGTATAAAAGTCGTACCTATCGACAAACTCTTTTCGCGTTCCACACTCATATGTTGCCATGGTTGTACTGTACCGTGCATTTTTTATTACATTATTACACTATGAACTTAATCTTTTACGAAGCACTGTTATGCGTATTATAGTATATTAATGACTCAGATCGTGTCTCGAAAAGTTGGGGTTCGTGGACAACTCTGACATCCACAAGGGGTTCGTGGGGGAATAAAGTTAGGGAAACCCTGGCTTACGCTTGGCTATACAACTTATTTACACTCAATGCCGTGATAGGAGTTCCGTCATTCGAGTCCAAAATATTCCCAAATATGTGCAATTCTTCTATTTAACCAACAATAACGTCGGATAGTTAACGGACGATATGAGACATTGTCATCTCTTCGAAACACCAATTTTTAATATATATTTACTACATATATGTATACAAATATATGTATTGAAAGAAATATTCAAACTTTATATTAATCGTAATTAATTAGATGATGTAATCAAGATTGAAATATCCTTCTGAATGCAAAATTGGAACTTAGAGTGTCCTTTAACGTACTTTCATTCAAGATTTCTTTAAATGTCAACATTCGAAGATACTTTGTGTTTTACAACCATGGAAAAGAGGGAAAGTTATATAGCCTACTTACTGTGACAAAATAAAAACATTTCATCTTCCCACATGGTTTTAAGTATATGCTTTACTAAGCCAAACTTTGATGTGGGATTTGAGCGAAGGCCATTTCTCAATGGAATTAAACAAACAACAATCGGCATGCAAACCAAGATAAGCTTTCATATCTTATACCTCCCAACTACATTTCCTTCTTCCATCCCATCATTTTATCCGGCTTTCCGTAAGCTATTTCTTAGGAGTGGCCTTCGTCAGTCCCACTTGTTTTATATACCATCATTTGATGTGTACCGTGATAAGTATTTTATGAACTAAACGGATATTGCATTTATTTTATCGACGGAATAAACTTACAGTTCAATTAAGAGCTTACCTTCAATATTTAAAATATGTTTTGCTTCCGTTGAGATGTTGCAAAGACACTCGTAAATTCCTTCCTGATCAAAAGATATAATACTGATGGACAGAGAGTAATTTCTGAAAAGAGTGATGTAATCTTTAAACCGGAGACTGGTTGCAATTCGTACAGCAAAGATCAAATCGCCGTTGAACTTCCATTTGCTTTGTAACCCAACATCACCAGGACATTCCAATACGATCGAATCTGTTAAACGCACTGTGTGTTCAAAAGGAACATTTGAAGAATATGACAGAACAGTAAACAAAATGACAACCATGAAACTAATAATTGCAATGGAACGAGAAACGAGTACATATTCCATTTTCAAACACGAAGTAAATAAACTGTTAATAAACACAACACGTTTTCCCTCAGAAGCACATAAGTGCATATAGGATAATCAGGTAAACGAGTGAAATGCGAGTAAACTGTATAGAGCAATTTCACCGCTTTAAATGACATAGTTCTTTTATTGATATAAATATGACACTTAACAATTTCATACTTTCATTTTCAGATATAAAAAAAACTATATGCGTTACTGGGTTGATTGACTTCTATGAATCTTTGAAAGCTGATTAACGGCATCTGACAAAGAATCTCAGTGAGTCTATTGAAAATTCAGTTAATTTTGCTTTCGTAGTGCAATGTGTGGCGGTACTGGTATTCCCATCAATTATGACTGCATTAAGTGTCTATTCACAGAGACAAACAGAAGTTACGACTTCAACCGAGTATTGCATTCTGTTCGTTTATAATTGTTTAAACACACAGTGTCGCAGCAAAGGATATTGTATGCAATGAAACACAATTCATTAACGCTAACTGATATAGTTATTGCGTTTACTTCCTTGTACCCTTTTGTTTATGAAGCGCTTATTCTCTTACTGCTTAAATGTCCTTGATGCCCATATTATGGTCGTCGTGCGTCGGTATTCCTAATGCGCCATGTTCATTTGACAATTTGAGGTTGTATAACCATGGAGGTATAACTCCTGTAAATGCGTATTATATGATAGTGCTAAAGAAAATTATGTCTCTGCTTTGAGTGTTTCAATTGCATATGATTTTGGCTGTAGAGATTACAACATGTATTCAAAATAACCGTTACAATGTGATATTTTAACACGGCAACTTCATTGTCTATCAGTAGTTGCATAATATGATTTACCACAAAACTATCACATATACCTTTGGCATGAGTTAAAAGCAAACAACATGATAACATGGTATTTCATATTGATTACTGTATAACACAAAAGTATATGTTTTATATCCCGACCTGTTTGTCAACAAGGCAATAAGATATGATTATACCCATGATTTTTCTGTTTTCTTTGCAGCAATGGACAATAGCGTAAGCATCGTCTTGCTTGTTTTGCTGTTGGTCCATTCCAGCAAACCTGGTAAGTGCAAACATATGCTTAACAATGTCAATTCGTTCGTGGTGAATTTGTAAGTAGTGTTTACATATTAGTTTACTACCATTTGTAACCAAAGTTTGAGACAGTATAAAAATGATAAACTAAACATACAGGTCTGTGAGAAACAATTCTATCGATCGAGATGCCACATTCGGAAGTTGTGTAAATGATACGTATGAAATGAATAATACTATAGGTGAAAGTCCATGCTAGGACATATTTGTGTCAGTGAAGTATCTTTAGGATTTGATAGCTTCATACTGAACATTTTCAGTAACCTTTTCCTCTCTCCTCAAAACAGCGATATCCGAGAAAATCGATAGTTATTCATGTAAATCTCCACAACTATTGGAACTTGGAAAGAATGGTTTTGTCCAATGCTTGTTTACCAATAACTTCACCGGGGTACACTGGTTTAATTCTACAAATGTTGTTGACGATATACCAATAATAAGTCTTCAGGGATCAAGAAAAGATGGATCTGGATACCTAACAAGGGAATATGACATTCGCAATGACGGTTCTCTTATCATACATAATGTTACCCTACTACATGAGTTGACCTTTGCTGTTGTCGTATTGACCCCACCAGACGATACCCTGATTGCAATAGAAGTTCAAGTACAAGTCATCGGTATGTGAGAAGGCTTAATTGATTTCATATAAAGTTTATATCATGTATGCATGTTAGCGTGTATGCATGTATGCATATATGCATGCATGCATGTGCTAATGTGTGCATGTGCGCGTGTGTGCATGGGTGGGTGTGTAAATGTGTGTATGCGTGAATATGTATATGTATGTATGCATATATTCATGTATATTTCCAATATATACACTCAATTGCGTTGGCCGTTTCTGCCATTTCATTGAACTTATTTTTACATTTATATAACCAAATATATGTATATATATTTGAAATTGCAATGAGTTGGAAATTCCAGAACAGTGAAAAAACTTATATATGCGAACACCCTAACCACTAGGCTATGGACGCTAATTGTTTTTCCAGAGGTTTGAAACCAGTATCGAAGGTCGTATTTCCACTGTAGGCTCCTGCCGTCTGTATGGAACAATGCTAGTTCTGCTTGACACA
>JAIPMN010256174.1:0-17685 GCA_020650975.1 Apostichopus californicus
GGTTTAACATGCTGGCGTATGACGACTTTTGACCAAATTTGCGCTAAGCTCACTATAAGAACTCGGATCTGGGCTGTGCCTAATTAGTTAGTTATTTAAATTATTAATACTGGCGTATGAGGAAATGCACCATTTTTTTGGTATGACTCCCAGGACGGCAAGTCGAGAAACTCACATGCAGTCGCGGCGGATAGCTTCCTTCGCCTATATGTCCGGGACATTTTGGGACATTGTTTCTATAGGCCAGGGTTGGGCAACCTACGGCTCGCGGGCCACATGCGGCTCGCCAGTGATATTTTTGCGGCCCGTGAGATGTCTCAAGAAAAACATCAATCTGTTTTACATCATCACAAAAACGAACTAGCTGCTTAGAATTTATCTGCACTAATGATGCTGTCAGGTAGGTCTATTATCACCATTAATTATCAACTGGACTGTATTGACATTATGTTTTTGTGAAAACAGATTAGTACACACACCTATTGTTTGAACGTCCTCGTAATTAAAGGTTTGAAATCAACAGCAGTTCGTTGGTTAGGTGCGATTGTTAGTTGTCATGGGTTCGAACAAATGAGGGGTATTCTATCCTGAAACATAGGGCAAAAGGGGGCTGGGGTTCCAGTTCGCCGCATCATTTGTCAACTTGCACTGGGTTTTAATGTTCATGTCAATTGGAATCACTAATAAAAGAAATAATCCACCAAAAATGAAGGTCGCATGAACTTTATTGCAGATTTCCTGAGTGACGAATTTGTAATATTCTCCCGAAATCACGCAACTAGATGGCTGCTATCCAGCCTGGCAAGTGCCATCTCCAGCGATCTGGCAGGTATTGAAATCTGAAATTTTCTTGGTACGCTGCGCGCCAACCGATGGTGGCGCTCCGCTTAGATAGTACTTATGGCCGGAATACTCGAATCGATTATGTCCCCCCCACGTTTCAAATCACCATATTGCTTTATAATCTGCTTTAAAGCTGTAAGTATTTTCTTTATTAAACATCTCAAATAATAACTAATAGAACAAGTTTCAACAAAATAGACCTCAGTCATCCAAGCTGTCATTTTATATAAGTTTAATTGTGAGATATATTGAAATTCATCATATTTAACACCTTTAGCCATTGCTGCATATATGAGTCCTATGGAGATAACAGTAACTGAAGGACATGTTGGACAAAAAGCAGTTACCGTTCAAGTCTGTCGACAACCATCTTCAGAAGAAGTAACCCTTTCAGGTTTGGGCTTATTTTTCTTTAGTCTTAAAAGGTCAAAGTGTTGTAAGCTTTGTGAATGCGTTGTGATTCGATTTGTCAAAAACATAAAAATACATAAAATGGTTTGACTAGACTTCTCATGGGTGCAAACATATTAACAATGAAGAAAATATGAAAGTAACTTATATCATCTCAAGGCAAGGGTGACTGAAACCTACAAGCAAGAGATAATAACCTCATTATTACAAGTTGTTGAATTGAATTATGCCAATTGGATTAAGCCCTGTTGGTGAAATGAAAAGTCGGGCTATTTTAATGATGGTATTTTCAATGTATTTGTTGCAGTTAGCTGCTGAGTCTCATCATTTGTGGTCTTTCAAATATTTTTCTATCAAACTGTTTGTTGTGGGCCTCTTTAATTACTGTGTACTGTATTGATCACATGCAACTTGACAGGTATGAGAGGGGTAAATTGGAGAGGGGGGGGGGAGGCTGGGGGTGGGTTTTCATCTTTCTTTAATTGTCAACTGCACCTTGGTGAAACTAGATCTAATATAAAAAAATATCTCTTCTACTTGAGAGAAATAGTATGTCAGTATAATACAGGAAAAATAGGTAATATCAGATACCTTATCATTATTAATGAATCAGTCTTAATATGAATCATTTGCATGATTGTAGTCTTATAGTATGTTTGCTACCTTTTCTACCTTTCATGCTGGAATTTTGAACATTAAACTGAAGGAGTTTAGACATAGAGTCTGATTACAGGTTAAATAAAAAACTGACAACAGCACAGGGAATAATTTAGTGTTCAACTTTTGTGTAACAGTTTTGAAGTCCCTGACTTGTGTTCTTGTAAAATACTACATGATCTCTGTGTAAAAAAGTGCTATCATGTTTGCATTTATATAGCAATTTGACCATTTTGTATGTCATTTTGCAATGCGATACTAGAAGACTTAGGGTGCTATTACACTAGATCCGGATCAGATCCCCTGATGTTATCATCTCTTCATGGAATAATATGCATTGATCCAGGCGTATTTACACTTGAGTTGTACTCTGATCCTCTGCAGCTTTTATCCAGATGTTGGTAAAAAATTGGATTTGGAAATGTGTTATGTGCAGTCGCGGATCGCGTACTATGTATACTCCAAAACTTTTGTTGTAATGGTTGCATAGTCTTAGGGTGACAATACTACGCTATGTACGGCCCACATGCACTCAATGTACGCAGAAATTTGCACATGAAGGACTGGAATTTCACACAAGAATGCATGTGACATAATGCGGTTACTGGATATCTCGGGTCACTGTTGATGCGGAATGTTTACATTGCAAAATTGATCTCAAGTCAGGATCAGATCCTGGTCTCTGCCAGCATCAAAATAGGAGGATCAGATTCTGATCTGAACTTTTTGATCACAACAGCCATGATCTCGACGTCTGCAGGATCAGATCCTGCAGACATCAACGTCTGGTTCGTATCTAGTGTAAAAGCACTCTTATTCCCTGGAGCAGCCTGTATTGATTTTACTGATCAATAACTTATAGGTATCTTAGTAATGGTATCAGATATTATGAGGTGCTGTAACCAACTTTACTTGACCCGATGAGTGGAGGTAAAAGTCTTTATATTTATCCTTTACTCTGTGTAAACTAGTTACCATCTGACCATCCTATTGCATGAAAAGAGCACTGGTTGTAATATTGAGGCTTTCACAAGTGAAACCTTTCAACTGAAGATTAAAAACCCCAACTCAATAGCTCCCTATAGATTGATTGGTTACTTAATTAATGTGCTGTGCATGTATCTTCTCTGTTCTGTACAGTGTACACAACTACTGCCTCAGTAGGTAATGCAGCATTGCCAGACGTTGACTTTGTGAACATTCCATTGAACCCTCGTCAAGATGTCACGATTAGTGCTGGACAGACCTGCACTCCTGTGAATGTCTTTATTATATCTGATTTGACCCAGGAAACGATGAGTGAAGTCTTTTTTTTTATTTTGAATAATCCACAACCATCATCATCAATGGTGCATTTTGTGCCTGGTAATAGCTTGACCAGCATTACTATAACAGATGATGATCCTGGTAAGTATAAAGTAATAAATTATTCCTTAATACAAGCAAATCAAGTAATGGTGATCTTCTCTGATAATGTACCTTGAAAATCCTTTACATGCCATAGATTATGAACAAATTAATTCTCACCACAGTATTAAAACAAGTTACTGCTCTCGCTATCAATGGTTTGTCTATCTTGCTGGGAGGAGTTCTATCACTCAAGCAAGCCGTGCTATGGTAATATAACTGTGAGTACCATGTTTAAAACCTGTGATAAGATGTTGTGCACATGGTGCTAGCATTCCTTTAAGGGAAGATCATGAGAGCTGGCTGACAGACTTCATGAAACTAAAAAAGTGAAATTGTGGAAATGTCATAATGAGATAATAAATGTGCTTGCATGTGATATATGTTTGATAGAAAATATATATTCATGTTGGAAGTGAGGGTCCACAGTTTATGTGTTCCTTGTATATCAAATGTCTGTTGAAGTACTCGTTAGATTGCCTTGTAATCTTACAGTAAATTCATAACCGGTACTGGAAACATAATTTGTTCCTAATAACTGTTAAAGGTATTGAATTTTAACAATTACACTCCACAATTTCCGTTTGTTTTTGCTGTCATCTTAATTTGTTGTCTATCTTACAGAGTAAAAAGAGTATATATATATAGCTAGAATAGCCTACAAATGTAATATTAACACAAAATCAACTAATCAACTTGTAAGATGCAGAATGATATGTGCAAGGATGGGAATAAGTGATGCTTAAAGTACAAAGCAAAAACATCCCTATTTACATGCATGGTTCCCACACTGTCAGGAAATAAGGAAAAGTCACATAATTTGAAGGTGCCAATTTCGGTATTTAGGTGACCAGATGATTCCTGGGGACAGTCCAGAGATTTCATGTACCATCCCCAATTAAAAGTGTCACCAGAAGTATAATCCTCTGATTTTTTGTAACATCACAGGAATATCCCCAATTTGTAAAAAAGGCCCTGCATCATATCAATTTTACATGTTTGGCCTCCTGTTTGTGGAGCAGGCATTTTAAAACTAACTTGTATTGTTTACATCTATAAACATAAACTTCATGGCTCACACATAAATGCAACCTAGACATTGAATATGTTGATGTACTGTAATTCACATGACAATTCACATGACAAGCATCTTGTTGAACTTAGCGATGAACAAGTCTTCCAGTTACCTTCACATTTTCAGCATTGGCTTTTTACTTTGGACAAAATATTTGTTTCTGAGATGTTTGAAAATTTGGCATTTGACTCTTATCCTTGAAACATATAACCACCAAAACACTGAGAGCCCCTCAAAATGCCACCCCAATGCCACATACAGTGTAGGAACTATCCCTTGATATCAACATGGGGTGGGAGTGGAGGAAACAACATTGTCCCTGGATTTCCTGAAGAAAATATGGTGACCACCTTAAGAGTATAGGGAAAGAAAAAGAAACACTTCTTGTTTAATAGGTGTTGACATTTCTTAAATGTGCAAGTTAAGTCTGGAAAATCGAGGAAAACTCTTACAGATACACTTTCAGGCATAGTTAGCATGAACTACATACTATAGACTGCTGCTCCATCTTGAATGGATAGTACAAATGGTGTGCAAGATTGCATAGGCCACTATAGAAATGATGAGTCAGGAATATGCTGTATGTATTGCTATGTGATAGCAGAGGGAAGTAATAGCAGCATAATGTTCTGTGGCAGAATAACAATGAGTGAACAATGATGGTGACAGTTTGACAATATTTAGTATAGTAAATGAGCTGAATTTGAGTTTCTAACACATATTTAAGTCAAAAGCAGTAATATAAAGAACATTTAAATAGCACAGCAACTGTTAATTAAATTTAGGAAGAACTCAAAAGAAGCACAGGTGAGCTTATAAGCATTAACCCTTCCTTACATAAGTGGAAGAAATAAACCATATAAGAAAAAGAACAAGAGCAAGAAAAACAGAATTATTGCAGCCTGCAAATTATACACAATTATTAACTAAAGTAGTGTTTAAAGGTTTCTTGATGGCACTGAATGTGTCAAGGAACAGTGTTTTGGCCCAGTATAGTGTATGTTGTGCAGACATCACGTTAACTTTACTGTACATAGGGTATATAGAAATAGTGTTGCAGGAATGGGTAAAATAAGAGTGTGTAAAATGTCAAATTGAATATAATGATGGAAAATTTTAAGCTGGAGCCATTGATTCCATGAAAAACATAAAGAAGACCAGCTTGAAGGCAATGAAATTGGGGAATAACAGAAACGAATGATGCGAACTGTGTCTATGTACAATTAGACAGATGTCCCTTGTCTTTAAAAGAATGAAAGTTGAAGTTTAGAGCAGTAAATGCTTCATCAAATAATTGTACATAAAGAAAAATACGAATAAGGATTATAGTGTATTATTAAGTGTGACTAACCCTGCACAAGACAAAGTTTCACGAAGATGTGTAGTAATACCTTTGCCTTGTGGAAGTTTCCTGGATAAACAACTAATATGATCATTCCACTGAAATTACTGTTAAATACCCAGGTCTTTGAAAACATGAGAAAGAGAGATTGAGGTACCACAAACATTGATACTTTGATTAGAAAGATCCAACACCTAAAAGTACTGAATATTATAGTGGTAGTCTTATCACATTTAAGTAACACATAAGTTGCTCAAATCTAGGAGTGCACCTTGATGGGTTTGGCCTGGACGACAGTGTCCAACAGTGACTTTTGGTCAGCATTTTAGCAAAAAATAAACAAATATTAGTATTGTCAGGATAAAGAATAAAGTGTAGCTGATCGCTGGCATTGGACTAATATGGGGGAGCGTTGTGGTCAAGTGGTTAAGGCAGTGGACTTGTGATTTAAGGATTGCAGGTTCGTGTCCTGGCCAGATCATTACGTTGTGTCCTTGGGCAAGGCACTTTATCTCCATTGCCTCTCTTCACCAAGGTGTATGAATGGGGACTTGTGAGGTAACTTGTAAATATAGTTGTGTGCGCCGGCTTGTGGCTGCACCCTATGGGAAGTCCCCCGGGGGACACGTGGATGTGGTG
The DNA here is from genome assembly GCA_020650975.1 of Apostichopus californicus. Lineage (NCBI taxonomy): Eukaryota > Metazoa > Echinodermata > Holothuroidea > Aspidochirotida > Stichopodidae > Apostichopus > Apostichopus californicus. The sequence goes on from JAIPMN010256174.1 coordinate 6,375, forward strand.
CACTGTGGTGTCCCAGGAGAGACTGATTGAATTGTGCACACTTTGGTGTGTGGGTGTGACAAGTTACCAATGACCAAGGGTTAAGTTGTAAAGTCATGTGAGGAGGCATTAGCCTCATACAAGACTGTAAACCTTCAACTTTAATATCATGAGACTGTCACAGATGCTTTTAAGAGAGCAGTCGACAGCGGCGTAAAGACGAACAGAGAGCGTATATGCGTTTCAAAGGTTCAATATAATTATTAACAACAACAATAAACTTAATATCGGTTACATAGCACAAAAAAAGTCATCATTTTATATATTCTTTTAAACTTTCACGTCATACTTCATAGGGCATCCTCTCTTTATTATGGTTCTAGTATATGTTTCGTTGAGGGTTTTGTCGACGTTTATGGTTAATAAAATTAATGTTCTTTCTTTCTATAAGAGCGTCAGTCCCTTTCTTAGTTTCACGTTCTCTTTCTTTCTTCCTCGTTCAGCTTTAATTTAGCTTCTTCCCTGCCTCTTTTGCCATCTATGAAAGTACCAAAACGTTGAAAAAAGATGTTTATTCGAAAATGTGTTTCGTTAAATGTTTCCATTGACCTAGTTGTGAGTGTGTACTTGGGGTTTGTTTCTCAAAATAAAAACAAAATTGCGTTCGCCAGACGCAAGCTATTTGAAGATTTTGCATCCCTGGCCAAAACATTGCGTCCCAGACGCAGAATCCTGCATTCGTAATGATGCTGTTCACCAATGGCATGACTCAGCTTAACTCTCAGCCATCAACTGAGTTTATCTGTAAGGGGCATTAACCAACTCATTTTATATGAGATTTTGCAAGGTCATGAACCTTGTAAGCCGCCGCATGGATTAACTCATGGATTAAAATGTGGAATCCAAGTGAATACACAGCCAGCTTATGGCACTGTTGTTGCAACCCACATTTCTGCTTAACAATGACTGTCAAAGAATTGCTGTCTCTTGCAAACATTTATAACTAATGCATCAGCCACAAAGCATAAAATTAAGCTTTGTTTCATGCCAATAAACAGTTATTAAGGTGACTTTAGCAGCTGATGCAACTAAGCCTTAAATGGTGATAAAATACTCCTCAATGTGTAGCAACTGTGAGTAGAAAATAGTTTGAACATTCAAGTCTGTTTACTGACTATTACTGGTTATTTGTTGAATTCAGTGAATAGTAAGGAATGCAAGGAGTACAACACCATAAACAATATTACCAAACTGTTTAAGTTACACTGATGGTCTGCCAACTCTATTTTGATTCCTTGCTGGAGGGGAAAGGAATATATGCATTGGTGACGGTGTGTGCTGCCTTAATTGGCTTGTTAACACTGTAACTACAAAACTTAAGTGTAGATGAACTACATATTTGGTATGTCAGTGTGTGGAGGTCAAAGGTCATTTCAATCTGAAACTTTGTAAAGATTGTAATTCCAAAAGTCATGGTTGGGTGAACTTCATACTTTTGATCCACCGGTTGTTAAGTGTTAAAGGCTTTGATATTTTTCAAATTGATGGAATGTGCCATAGCAAAATATACTCTTTTGCTTAACTTGTATGGGTGTATGTATGTATGTATTTTAGATCCCCCTGCAAGCAGGAACTCGCGAATCATTGGCTTATCAAAGCCACAAGCTGACCGAGTCTCTTACATTCATATTTAACGTCCATGATTCTGAATTGTTAATTGTCAACAACTCTGTAACTGGTCGACATACATTAATCTGGGAGTGACTCGAACCGGGGACCTTATGATTGAAAGGCACCGACGTTAACCACTGAGCTGACACTCCTACTGTAACACTCCTAACTTGTGATATATAACATTATATAACACATTATTAAAGCTGAATTTTGCCCTAAAAGCCACCATGGTATGCTTGTAGTACAAATAAACTTAGTTTATTGCTTGTGAGTGTACAGTAGCACCATCGGTACTTTACTGTAGTTAGGAATGTAAACAACTGGGTAAACCCTAAGTGCCAAAATACAGAGATTTAGTTAAAAGACCAGTTTTCCTTTAACAGAAATAAGATAATAATAATATGTGTAAAATAATAACAGAATCCAACAAAAGTTGCTCAATGTGCTTAAAAGGTGAAGACAAAAAAGAAAGAAGAAGAAAAAACATATAACAATGTGAAAAGGATGAGTTTTAAGACAATGCTTACACTGGTCAAGTGAGTCCAGAGACGTATCTACTGGAAGTGAGTTCCACAAATGGGGGGCAGTATGTAAAAGCTGCGATCCCTATCGTTTTGAATCTAAACACTAAACTGGATAAGATATTGTGATCTAGATGGCCTAATTTTAGTTTGTAACTTGGGGTATTCATTTTAATAGCATGGAGGACCAAACATAGGATTTTATAATCTTTATGAATTATGTGAATGTTAAAATAGTCACGGTCAACAGAGGTCAACTTCTGAAAAATGTGTACACTCAAACCTTCAAAAGTAAGCTTGGAGAAACCAGTAGGAAGAAATTAGTACAAGGAAAATGTTTTTTATTCTCTGGAGTAATAAGTCATTTGAGGTTACCAAATTATATAATCTGAAACCTTGTTAACTCTCTAACTCCAAAAGTAAAACTTCACAAGTAGCACTTGGATCCATCTTAGTGAGTAGAATGTACCTTTTGTATTCTTTGGAGGTCACAGTCATTTGAGGTCACCAGAGGTCAAAGTCTGAAAGTTTTGTAAACATCATAACTCTATTAGCAAAACAGGGATACATTTAATACTCAATACTTGGGTCAACCTTATTGGTGCAAGAACTGTCAAATGTTGTTTGAGGTTAACCGACGTCAAAGTTAGAAAAAAAATTGATACCTACAAAGGTTGGATGAATTTGAATACTTTCAATTGGATACACCTAATTCTATGCAAGTCAAAGGTCAAGTGAAGTCGAAAGAGTTTGAAAACATCTGGGACAGGATAACTTAAAAGTTAAGCCGGGATAAGCATCATACTTGTTGATCCACATTAGTTATTGTGGTATGGTAAACCTACCTCTTTGAGATATCAAATAAGCAACTTGACTCATTGATAGCTGTGCGAAAATCATCACTAGAAGTGTAAGTGGTAGCGTAATGATAAGCAAACAATACAGACATTTTGAAAACACTTCCAAGTCCATGGGGATTCTTCAGCCCATCCAGTCATATCAAGCAGTTGATTTTAAAAATGGCGAACATCCTTATTGATCATGAAGCAAGTGTCATGTTAATCTGTGGTGTTATCCACGTTTCTCTAACTGTGACGTCATAATTAAATTATATATATGATGTTTTATAGCAAAAGTGATTTCCTCAGACTATTAGGAAATAACTAACTGAAGCAACACGTATGAAGAAGTACTAAGTTTAAGGGGGCTGTTATTGCTTTAGAATTGACCCTTGGAACGACTCGTCTGTTATCGAAACGAATAACCTATTTCTTTGGCTTCAGTTGTGTCGATCGCCGTCACACCCCCACCCACACTTCCAACCCTTCTTAAATTAAACGATTAATCAAACAATGAACATTTTAAAACTACTGACAAACAAATCAATAGAAGGTCTATAGTCAGAGGTACCCAACGTATTGTCAAGTGCTCATGCTTCTTTTGAATAATATTAGTAATACTTTACCATTTTTACCCAGATGTCAATGAGTGCCTGTTACTAACGGATAATTGTGACGATGCTTCAACGACCTGCCAAAATACAAATGGAGGATTTACTTGTAACTGCCTGCCAGGGTTCTCAAGACTGACCTCTACCACCTGTCAAAGTGTGTTCAATAATATTTATTTTTTAGGCGCCAATTAATTCGTTAAGGTTAAAATCCGAAAAATCTGATTGTTAATATTGAATCATATTAATCTTTCAATTTCATGCTAAATATCAAATATATTAATTTGTAACACGGTGTTCCCTCCTCCTCCGAATATAACCGAAAAGTTGATTGCCTCTGATGTTCTTTATTGTTAGGACAATATAAACAATGTAAGTTATCATTAAATATGAAATATGAAATTTTTGTACACAAGTTTTATTTGCATAATGTTTGTTGATATAGCAATATAGTATGGGATGAGTTAAAGCCCCATTGAAAATTAACACAGTTTAGTAGCATTTACCTGCTGCTTGTTCATGCACTTATGAAAAAACAGACAAATTTCTACAACTTGTGAGGATAGATGAAAGCATTCATATAAAATAGCAAATGCCTACAGAAGAGCTTGTATATCTGACACATTTTGCCAAGATGTCATGCTATTGTATAAACTTGCCAAGTACATCATGACACTGAGGTTTGGCATGTTGCCAAGTTTGGTATTTTTTTTTGGGTACAGCATCTAGGAAATTTGATATCTTTGTCAAGATTGATGTAATGTAAATATTTTTTAATAATCTTAATCAAAAAGTCTATAGGCCTTTCCGTATAATCTAGAATATTTTGAAATAAGCAAATCCCTACACATTACTCTTTGTCATTTTTTGGTTTCCAGATTTTAATAATACATGTCTGCACAAAATCATAATTTTTGGTTCTGTTTGGTACAGCTGATGATGATGAATGTGCAAGCCTTGGAACCAATATGTGTGATAGCAGTTCATCAACATGCATGAACACCATTGGTAGCTACAGATGTGAATGTAAGTCTGGTTACATCGGTTTACCTTACACACCACCTGGACAACAACCTACATGCACAGGTAAATATATACTGAAATATTGAAATGTCTTTAAATTGTATAATTTACACCCAATCTGCAAATTCCCTGAAAATTGAACCAAATCAGCAAATTCCATTATGATGTATATATCACCAACAAGATTATTTTCTTACTCATGCAGAGCTAGTTACTTATATTTTAAGATAAAAATAGCATAGCCATTAAACTAAAAATGTTGCATTGTTAAATTACCCATAATGCATTTTTCACATTTTGTCAGAAAGTTAGCAGACAAGATATGCCTACCTTGATACACAATTTTTCGTATGACAAAATATTTTTCAAAAAAATGCTACCTGTACCATAAAAATACTGTTTAGCTTTAATTTGGTAGGAAGGTTGACCCTTTGGTGTAATTGTCCTATTGTTACTAATGCTATGTGCATGAAAGTATATGGCTTCTACCTGCAATACCTGGCCATATCTGTCTTAAGAGATGTACTGAGCATCAAAGGACATCAGTGGTTTGTAAATGTTTACAGTGCAATATAAATGACAAATAGCAGAAATCTATGAAAGTTCTCTGGTGTGGATACATGTTGATGGTGTGAAAAGATCATGCCACAAGGAAAGACTAGCACCTTTTGAGTGAGACAGATTAGTTGTGTTAAGTCTTACCTACTACACAGGATGAACTTATTTGACTTATGCTTATAAGAGCCAAATGAAACCATAAGTCACACTGTTAAGACTTTCTTTCAGCATATGCTTGAATCTCCAAACTGGAATGATAGCTCGTGCAATGTAGTGAGCTATACAGAATGTGTTGGAAGGGTGGGTACCTATCACATATAAAGGTGATGCCTGTCCAGTGATCCTGTACAACAGACAATTGTCAGGTTATGCATCTCTCAACAACTCTCATCACCTGCTGCTTGGATTTAAGTTAACCATTATGAGTGACTGAAGTAAACTTGTCTGGGACCATCTGGGACCAACTGCCTTCATATACAAGAAGGGATTGAAGTGAGCAAATCAGTTTACATGAAGCTGTACATGAAGGCTGATTCGTCTTGGATGCGTATGCTTTTGGATTACTATAATTTCCTAAATATTTAGCCAAAAATATGTGTCTTAGTTCTAGGTAAGACCCACATTAAATGGTTAATTTATTCCATTGTTTCCCCTTTCAAAGCTGATGTCACACCACCTGTCATCTCTGGTTGTCCAAGTGATATATTTCGTACTGTTGAGATTGGTGCTACAGGTACTTCTGTTCCCTGGACTGAACCCACTGCTACTGATAATTCTGGTACTGCTACACTGGACTCCCGGTCACATTCACCTGGATCAAGTTTCCTTGTTGGTAGGACTACAGTGACCTATAGATATGCAGACCCAGCAGGAAATGAAGCAGACTGTACTTTTGATGTGATTGTACAAGAAGGTAATCAATAAATACAGTAATCACGACAGTATACAATACCTTACTACAATCTTTAAAGCTTTCTCTACTGGTATAACAACAGTGATATACAGAACCCAGCCCACACTGGAAACTGCAGTCTGTAACTTTGAGGTAAATGTTCAAAAATGTGAATGTTTAAAAATGTAAATGTTTAAAAATTATTCTTGGTCCAGACTAACATGTTGTTGTTGGCCAGCTGTGTGTAATTCATATCAGTATGTATTTTCATCAATTTAATTTTTAAGTTCATGAAATTGTTTACTATAATATGACAAACAGGAAATATTTCTCATAAAGCTTTGAGTATCTTTGGTTACATTCTGCAAGTTGAATTATGCAACTAGTTTTTCCCCATGGCATTAATTGGAATAGGATTGTTTCAAAGAGTACATAAACTAAACTGAATTATTGAAGCTTTAAGCTAGGTCAAAGATTGTCAATACAGATTCTTCATCTCTGTGATTGTAATAGTTAAAATATTAAAATTACAACCAACATTTACTAAATTTCTCAGTGGAAAACTTATTGTCAGACTTTTCCAATGACTATTTTATAGATTGCTGTGTTGGGGCATGTTGAAGCTGCAGTGCAGCAAATCAAACTGTTAAACAGAGCTAATAACTTAAGGCAGATAAACAAGCACCAGTGGTGAAGTAGATAAAAACAATTCATGAAATATGAATAATAAGCAATAAAATAGACAAATATGGGGGCATAAAGCATGTGGTGGAGATATGCAGTGCTTCTCACACTGTAAAGTAGCATTGTTTGATCCAGGCCATCCCTGTTAAGATGATCTTAATCTCATCTGGTGATTGGTAACTGAATGAACAATATCAACAAGTTCTCATTATACAACAAACTTCCCTTCTCTGATGTCACAATTATTATTATTATATTAATTAAAAGTTGGGAATTTAGGCAATACAAAGTTCATATAGTAAATGATGACAAAAATGATGACCAATAATATTATTCACCACTGTTTGTGAACTGTGAAACTAGGGTGTACCACCTTCTAAGGGAGAAGTATAATAATTAGACGATGTGGATTATGATTATACCATTTATGAGTGTGAAAGAAATATAATCACTTTCCAATATATTTGAAGTATTTCCTTTAGGGAATACATATTACTAGGTGTCACTAACTCTAATTGGTCAATTCAAATGCAAATTTATAATTTTAATGCAGGGAAATAACTTCAAAATTTTTACTCTGTAAACTTGGGAGAAAACTTTGATTGTCTCCATCTGTTATTATTTATACAGTGTAAAGGGATTGATGCCCTATATTGTTCATAAAAATGATAATACAAACAAAGGATTTATGTTTTTGAATGAGATGAGTTTCACACTTTAATAGGCTCTTGCTCACAAGTCTACAGTACCTTATACATCAAGTCAGTGGATGCTTGTTTTGTCCATTCAATGTACATATTAGTCCAATACATGATTTGTGGTTTAAATCTGATACTAATTGTTTACCAAGGGGAGCATCTGTTGTGGCATGTAATAACCATGTGACCTGATTGCATGTTTCTAGCTACTAACTTACATAAGCTTGTTCTCAGTTCTCCAAGTGTTTATTCACACAGTTGTCAATTAGGAGTGTAAGAAGTGTGTATAGCTGATTTAGCTGAGAAATAACAACATACTTGAGATTCTAAAGCATTTCTTGGAATGTCTATTGATTATGATATATGATATATGATTTTACAGTAAATATTGGTAATTTTTAAGAAACTACAGCATTCTCCATTCCTCCATGTTCACCCTTCTGTTTGCATTTGTATAATCATTCTTCAAGCTGTACTCTAACATATTGTTACTCTCTTTTACATTTACAGATTGCATAAGCCTTAACTCAGCTGGTCAGTGTAGTCCTAATGAGTGTTCTTGTACTAACCGAACATGTACTTCACAGACTGGTAGATGTGAGGCCACCTGTAGTGTTTTCCAGTGTCCTGCAAGTAAGGCTGCATGTGGTTTCTTTCTATTTATGGTCACCTATATTTAGGGGCAGGCCTCGACAAATATTATTAAAAGTACCTGCCATTTGGTCACCGTGACTAAAAATTCACTCGCCAAAACACAAGATTCACTCGCCATTATGATTGCTGTACAAGTCTCCATACTTATAGTACTCGTAGTATAGTACAGATCTACAACATCAATACTTTCTGTAAACTATAATGTATAGGTAGATACATGGTACTATGTAATTGCACTTTGGACTCTTATATTTCTGTGCAGTATGAAATTTAAAACTTTTCCAACACAAATAAGTGATATGAACAAAGTACAGGCGCATTATCCAGGGCGGCGTTGGGGGGCGCATCCCCCGGTAAGAAAAATAGGAGAAAAAAAGAGAGAGGAAAAAAGAGGGGGGAAAAAAGAGAGGATCGAGGATAGGAAGGAAGGGAAAACAAAAAGAAAGAAAAAGGAGAAAAGGAGGGAGTAGAAGAAAAACTCCAAGACACCGGGAAGAGAGAGAGGAACAGTGACATAATTACAGTGCTGATCCCTTTTATATACAGGGGGTAGCCAGTGACGGATCGAGGATTTCGGAAGGGGCATGCGCCTCACCCTACCCCTTACACCAACAACTCCATTTTTGACGTTTCCATTTTTCCTCTCTCACTAATGTATATATATATATATTTATTTATGGTCTATCATAATGTGTGTGTGTGTATGGACACCTTAAACAATTGTGCTATGACGCCAACTGTGGCTGGTCTCAAACTCCACCGAGTCGTCGGGAACATAATACATTTTGGTATTAGACCAGGATCTATATGCGAACTGCAATGGACATATGTCCTTCGATGCAAAACCGCCATCCAGCGATAAAATGTTATACACTCCGACCTGAATTCTAATTGTTACCCCAAACCCAGTACCGTAACTCGTACAATGAATCTAAAAATAAATTCCGCATGCGATTGGAGAATTGAGCACATCTCCTGTGAATATCATGTAGTGGATCCAAGGGCATGTCATGGGCAGGAGGGGGGAGAGGCGGACCGCCCATCACTTCTTGAGATTGTTCCCATCTGCATGAAAACGCGCGCCCCACAACCCTACGCCCCACCCCTATCATTGCTTCCCTACAGGGATGTTGCCAGGGGGGACTGGGAGCAAGTGCTCCCACTTTCAGTGTCGAAAAAGTGTTAAAAACTGTTTGGTTTTTTTGCATGGTATTTTGTCAGTGCTCTTTTGATCTTGAATACTCGTCAGCTCCGTTAACTCAATTATAATCGTAGTATCATTCAGGCCTATTGATTAGGCTACTTAGTTTGGCAGATGCAATTAGCTAAATTTAGCCTATAGCCTATTACAAGCCTACAGTTGGCCACTGCATGAAAAAATACATATAGCCTACCTAACCGCACTCGATGGAGTGTCACGACCGTTTGCACAACGACGCCGACAACATGAATTCTCATCCTTTCTATGATAAGTCATAAGTTGTTGCAGGACCGGTCTGTTAGGATTTTAAGGAGGTTTTCCTATATTGGTTGTGCATAGATGAAATTTTGTGCAACATTATGGGTATGTTTTGAAGAAAATTTATTCACAAGAAATGTGAATTTTCAAATTCGGAACAAATAATGGGCTTAAACCTTGAAAAGTGGGGCTAACGGGTATTGTGGGCCGAGACGTAGAATCACCTACAAAAGCAATGATCCACAGGAGATGCGATGAGGTCAAACATGATGTGTGACTGGTGACAATCTTCAAAAAGGTTATGGATGGAAAAAAAAACTATTGGGAAATACTTGGTTCTCAGGCAAAAGTGTACATCTGGTTGGTCATTTTCAAGCCCGATAAGTGCCATTTCCGGTGATCTGGGGGGTATGAAAACCAGAAATTTCCTTCTACGCTGCGCGCCAACCGATGATGGCGCTCTGCTTAGATAGTAATTCACACCCCCAGGTTAGAAAATCCTGGATACACACCTGTTAGACCTATGACATCATCACTCTGGCAGGTGCAAGTTTACATAGTCATACCACCTACCCACCAAGTTTGTACTTGATTAGACTTGCTGTATAGGAAGAGTTTGAGACTTTTTTTCCCACACACGCTCTCTCACATACTTCCTCTCATATCTGATGAGGGATGAAGTACATATCTCATCTCCGATACATTACATGTAGGGAGATGAGATTAAAAATATGTCTTGAAATACAGTGAGCCTATTCTAAAATGTCATTATGTGAAATATGAAAGCACTGTCTAAGGCTTCGTAGGGTTACCAGAATATCTAAATAAAATATTAAACTTATTTACATACTGTAACATGTATTCTTACTAGGCTCATAAATGTTTCCAGTCAGTCTACACAAGTCCATTTCAACAATAAATAATGGATGATAACCATCCAAACCAGGCAAATTTGCTGTCCTAACAGGAAATCTCCATCAGCATACTATACTGTTGGACTTAACGTTCCATTGAAAAATACCCTTGCAGATAGTTAACCATCATTTACTAGTCGTTCACATCTAAAGTTTGTAACCAATGACTACTTTCTGAAGATTTCATTGCTTCATACTCCCATCATTCTATCTACAAATATTTTAGACACTCAGTACATATTGTACACAAAACTGATTAAGGAGTGTCAGTCACTGTTCTGTTTCTTTTACTGTGATCTGTCATTACAGTAAACTCAAAACTTATAATGTTGTAAGGACATTTTGTCACATCTATGATACTAACATAAACACCAGCAGCCATTATGATTTAAAACACTTACTCAAGAAAACTGAATGATGACATTCCTATGAATGCGATCAGGTTTCTTAACAATTTGTTAACACTCTTTTTTCAGGGAACATTATGTCAAATTTGCTTTGATTTTGTAAATAAATTGGCATTTAATTTGCACCCTTCTAAGAACCATATGCTTTAATCAGGCAGTTTTTATTTCTGTTGAACAGTGCCTAATGTGGTGTGACATTCCCAATAGAAACAGCTCTTTCACAGACCGGCTGTAATAATAATGTTTGAAACTGTATTGCTTAAAATGAAACAGGATATCTAAGGGTGAGGAGGTCTTGATTTTGTTGAGGGATTGGTGATGGTAGAGATTAAAACAAAATTGTACACATGATCATAAAGAAGCATACCAAGATCTTCACCACAAAGCAAGTAGTGTCA
>JAIPMN010257268.1:0-14591 GCA_020650975.1 Apostichopus californicus
GGGTAGCATACATCAATGAAACAAGCAACTTGTAAGGCTGCCAATTAACGTATCAGACTTGTTTACATCTTTTGCATTCGCTCATTCATTAGTTTTGTTGCTTATTTTGTTAACGCCTAATGGGTACTTGAGATCTCTACGACTAACGCGGTATAGCAGGATATCATGGATAGTCGGACTTCCAAAATTCACTCAAAAGATGGTGGGGACATGGTATACCATGTTCCCACCTCTGAAATTTTTGGTGGGGACGCGTCCCCGTGTCCCTGCGGGAAACGGCGCCCATGGGTGGTACAGAGCTTGTCAAAAGGGCGGTAATGTACCAAAAACTGGAGAAGGGTGGGTTAGGGGTGGTTCATCTGGGAAGTAAATTGACCTTTTTGTTATTGAAGCAGTTGTTTGTAGCGGTAACTGACCCAGGGTTGCGTTCTTCATATTTTCTACGTTTTTGGGGCGGTTTTCACCTGCGTCGATGGGTCCCGGCGCTGTTTAGCAACAGAGAACCGCATAGTAGTACTCCAAGCAGGGTGGTGCGTGTCATTTGCTCCGCTCTGATTGAGTTGCCCCCTGTTGATCTGTCACAGCCGGCCCTCGTTCACAGTTCGTTGCGGGATAGGGCCTTGAATGCAATTTTTTGTCCAGGGACGTCATTCTGCCGAAGTATGGCGTTCGGTGCATTCAAGGCTGAATGGTTGCAGGCTCCGTGATCTTTCATGGAGAATTGCACACGGTGCCTTGGTGACCAACCTAAAAAGATATCATTGGCGATTGGGTGATGGACTGTGCCCAAGGACCGGCTGTGACAGCTTAGAGAGTACCGCTCATGTTTTTTGGCATTGTTGCTTTGTATTAAACTTATGGGAGTGGTTCCAGACCTGGACCGACCGTGTTACGGGAGACCGTTCATGGTCGGTAGGGCAGGGCTTTATTTTATATGGGGTAGACCCTCCAGTTTGTTCGGTTGCGGTGTTGCACCGCATTATTTTTGTTTGTTCTATTGTAAAAAAACATGTTTGGCGGAATAGATGTAATGTGGTTTTCAGGGGGAAATTTGCCAGTTGGCAGGCAGTCCTGGAGGCGGTGAAGTCTGACATTCGCCTTCAAATTGAAGGCGATTTTCGCCGTTTATCTGGGGCTGCCTTCTTTGGACGCTGGTGTGCCGGGGAGGGGGTTTTCGTTTCGCTGCGTGCGGGTCGTCCTTTTGTAATTTTTGGAATGTTTGAGTGGGGGGTTGGGGGTTTTGTCTCTGCAGGTCGGCGGGCGAAGGTTTTTGGCTCGCTTGACCTGAGTTTCGTTTGTCAGTATGGGATGGTTCGGTAGTGCCGTTTGGCCGTGACGTTTTGTATCCCGCATAGCGGGTCACGTAAAAAGCACCTTGAAGCAGTTGACAGCCTCAGCCAACTTCATGAAAGTTTCCCCGAAGACTTCAGTAATGAAGTAAAGAATGTCAATGTTAAGAATTTGCAGATGAAGTACAAGGAACATATTGAGGAATCTTGCAAAAAGAATGCAAACTATGCCTTCTGGAGTTCCTACTTAGAAATGGTGCAACTTCTCCTTTTTGTTCGAGCAACACGAGAGGGAGACTAGAAGTTACATCTGTCTGCAGTTAGAGATATGCTCCCATGGTACTTTGCATATGGTAGGGTGAACTACTCCCGTTACCTCCCAGTCTATCTGCAAGAGATGTTGGCCCTCAGTGAGACACATCCAAACATATATGAGAGATTCTGTGATGGGGAGTTTGCTGTGCAGCGATCTTCGGATCACGCCTTTGCGATGACAGCTTGCGACCAGATAATAGAGCAAACATTTAATCGAGATTCAAAGACTAAGGGCGGTATGGTTGGTTTCACTCAGAACAGAGGTGCAGTCAGTCGATGGATATTGAGCCATCCCGCTCGTGCTGCAATTACCAACATTTGCTTCTCCCTGGCGAAGAAAACAGGGCAAGACTCGGCCCACAAAGACCTCTCAGAATCGAGGAAGATAAAGGATGAGTCACATGTGCAAGAAATTATAACAACTCTAACAACCATGGGATCTCCTTTTACAAGAGAAATGGACGAGCAGCTTATTCACTTAGCAACAGGCACCGTAGCTTCGGAAAATATTAAGTCTGATCTATTTCAAGCACGTACAAAAGGTGAAGATGCCTACACAGAGTTTCAACAACAGCGTCTTTCTGAAGGGTCCAAAGACTTATTCACAAAGATGACCATGGTGAAAAGCAAGACTTTCAAAGATTTGTACAAGACGCCAAAATCAAAAGGAAAAATGAACAGTCTTTCCTTGAAAGAAAACCGAAATCTCTTGGGAAGGATGTTGGTCATTGCGCAGGTGAGAGATCTGGACATTCGGGATGTACTGACTTACTCACTAGGACCAGTACCAACTGCATTTGCAAACTTTGATGCAACCATGAGGAAGACCAACAAAGCTGTAATGACACAAATTTTGGAAAGCAAGTTTCCAGATGCAGTTGTTGATTTGACATTAGAAGGTGAGACAGCTGTTGATGTTGATGCTATGGCTATGATTCAAATACAGAGGAACCTACCTGCCACATTTGGTGAGTTTGCATCTGGTATATTGGGCCAGCTCATTTCCCTTGGATCAAAGTACAGTGCTAGCACTGTGCACTTTGCCATTGACAGGTACAGAGACCTGTCAATCAAAAATGCTGAAAGAACAAGAAGGGTTACTTCTGGCACCTATGATGAGATGAGAATTACAAGGGCTGGAATGAAAATGCCACGGCAGTTCAAAAAGTTCCTAGCATCTGGCAAGAATAAAGAGGCTCTACTGTCATTTCTTGTAGACTCGTGGAAAGAGTATTCACCACTTCGCTTGAAGGATCTTACTCTTTATGCGAGTAGTGGTGATGATTGCTACAAGCTTCAATCTGTGAATGATTCGATGGTTACAACTGAAGTAGCTGAATTGCACTGTGACCACGAAGAGGCTGATACACGTGTCTTTCTCCACGCAGAATATGCATCAATTAATGATAAAGCTGTCAATGTCATCATTCGAAGCCCAGAGACAGATGTACTGGTGATAGGTGTCAGTTGTGTCCACCGTCTGCAATGCCAGTTGTTTTTACATCTAACATGAAGAAATACTACAATCTTGCATGTCAACAGGATAGCTGATAGTTTGGGGGAGAAAGAAACGCAAGCTGTCATTGGCCTTCACGTTTTTTCTGCTTGCGACACAGTAAGTGCTTTTCAGGGAAAGGGCAAGAAGAAGCTTGTGAACATCTTGTTGAGCAGTGAGAGTCACATGACCACATTCAGTCTGCTGGGTACGGAATTGACAGTTACACATGACTTGATTAAGCAAACTGAACAATTTATTTGTGATGTGTATGACCAAAAGGAGTGCAACAAAGTCAATGATGCTCGATACAACCTTTTCAGGCTTGGAAAGAATGATAGTGCACTTCCTCCAAATAGTGACAGTTTGATTCTACACACAAAACGGGCAAATTACCAAACAGCAGTCCACAGACGGTGCTTGTCACAAAGAGTCAATGCACCAAACCCACATGGCCATGGATGGTTGTGTTCTGGAACCGACTTGACTATTCAGTGGATAACATTTCCACCAGCTCCCGACACTGTGATGGAGTACATCAGATGCAAGTGCAAGAAAACTCAATGTGAAACATTAAGATGTGCATGCAGAAAGGCATCTTTGCTGTGCACAGGGCTTTACCAGTGTACTTCCTCCTGTGAAAACAAAGGTGATTTTGAAACTGACTTACCAGATGAAGTTGAGAGTGATTGTAGCGATGAAAGTGACATGAAATGTAAAGTACCAAAATATGACACTTTTTTTTACATTGTGCCACTGTCAGTTTTCATGGACATTTTCAGCTGTTTACTTTATTATCATTTTGCAGCATTTGGACACACAATTACACAACTTATACATCTTATTTTAGGTACTTTGTTAAGTATAATTTGGAGCAAAGATCATAAGCCGAAGACCCATGTCGACAAAATCCTATTTTTTGTGTTTTTATATTTAAAGCATATAAAAAAATGCTTAAAATTACACTTTCCCTTCCTCTCATTTTTCAGCAATTGGACACACATTTGAATTTAGGCTTAACAGTTAAAATTATTCCTAAATACATTATAAAGTATCATTTTGAGCAAAGATCAAATGGCTAAAGCACCCGTGCAGACAATAATACCTATTTTTCTTGTTTTTATAAAAAAAAATCCTGAAAATGGCACTTTTTACCACATTTTTTAGAAATTGGACATACATTTGAATATCAACATTTAAAATTATGTCTAACTACATTATAAAGTATTATTTTCAGGAAAGATCAGGTAGCCCCAAAGACCCCTGTAAACAATTCCTATTTCTAAGCACTTTTTGGGGGTCTGGCCCACAGTCTAATATTACAATTGAAAATTTCGATGATAAGTTTCTCTAAAATGTTAATAAGATCATACCAGAATGTTTTGAAAAACTGGACGGTTAGGCCATCGAGTCCTGGGCTTTTGTTCTTCTCCATTGAATCGAGAGCAGCTTTGAGTTCGGCAACTGAGAGATGTTCGTCACATAGATCTGCCGAAGGAGAGGACAGTGTTCTGGAAATATTCTCGAGTAGTTAAGTTTTTGATTTGTCATCTATTGGATGATCAGTATATAGCTCCTTATAGAAATTAGCCTGTTCGGTGATGATGTCCTCTTGTTCTGTAAGTTGTCAGTTGTCTCATGACCTTTTGTTTTTTCTACTTTTTTCCAGATTGAGAAAAAACTTTGTTGATTTTCCGCCGTTTTCGTACCACTGCAGTTTGGCTCTGAGTGAAATTCCTTTGAGTTCGTCAAGATCAATCTCATTCAGTTCGCTCTCAAGGCGCTTCAACAAAGAAATATCATAGTCAGGGAATTTCTGAGCCTTCACTCTTTCATAGTTGAATTGTCTTCTTAATTTCGTTTGAGTCGGCGTTGCTTTTTTGGCTTCCTCTTAGAGTATTTGATAGTTGTTCACTGTATCGAATGTTTTTGATTGTCGTACCAGGTGAAAAAATCAGTTTCGTAGTGGCTGTCGTTTTTGGAATTTTGTACAAGTTCTCTAATACCCTCACAGTACTCGTCGTCCAGTATGAGAGAATTGTTGAAAATCCAATAGCCTGGTCCCCGAGGTAGTTTTCAAAATCCAGGCGTAACATGTGTTGGCTTACATTAACATTGTAGGCAAGGCTTTTGGATATAAGAAACCGATCTATTCTCGATGAAAAGGACCCGTCTACGGTGTTTCTGGTCCATGTAAACTCGATTTTGTTTGGGTTTCGATATCGCCAAATATCTATAAGGTCAAAATTTTCCATTATATCTTTTAACGGTTTTCTCGAGCCATCTGAATGCGTTTTCTGTGGGTATCTGTCTTTGTAAACGTTTAAAACGTTAATAAAATCTCCGGTTAGTATTATCGGATTTTGAGTCAGATTAAGATACTGGTTCAGGTCAAGGTACAATTGTTTCCTTTCAGAAATTATGTTGGGAGCATAAACTCCGATAATAGTAAGTGGTCGCTGATCCATAGTGACATCCAACATTACAACCCTTCCCTCATCGGCGATGCTATGTTTCATAGTATCAATGTCTGCATCGCGTCGAATTAAACATGACACCCCTCTCCTTTTGTCCTTTGCATAAAGGGAAGAAAAAACTTCACCACCCTATTCATGCTGGGCGTCTTGGTGGCATTGATCATCCCAAAATGTTTCCTGTAGAATAACAATGTCGTATCGTTTCTTCTTTAACATATTAAAAAGTTCCCTCCTTTTTTCGCCGTTTCTCAACCCATAACAGTTTAGTGTTATTGTAGTTAGCTTGTTGAAGTTGGTGCTTTGGGGCTAAAGTTCCTTGCAGTATGTTAATTCGGCGTGGCTATTTTCTTCTTTTGTACTGCTCTGTTCTTTCGGGAAAGGTGCATGTTCCAATCGTCATCGCTGGAGACAGCTCTCTTTAAGCCTCCTGTTTCGTTTCCCTTGGTAATGTTGGTACAGGGCTGCGATTGGGACTTGACCGATGAGGGCTGGCTTCTCGATTTTTCTTTACCTTAAGCATTGCCTAATATCACAGTAGATTTAGTTTTTGTCGAGTTTCGTTCGTTTTGGATCAGTAATTGAACCAGGTCCGGCAGCGTCGGTGTCATTTTCATGTCGCATTTGAGTCTCCTCAATTTGGTCCTTATTCCGATTGGCTTGATCTACCGTGTCAGGAGGTTGCACTATGGGTTGAGCTGGTGGGCCCCCGGGAACTGTTTCCTTGTTGGCGCTCTCAGTGACGTTAGAAGGTTCAGTTTCTGTGTCCATCTCACCATTGTCTGAAGACTTCTCTGGTTCGACATCGTTATTTCCTGAGGTGCTTGCTCCGTGCATAGGAAACTTTTATGACCAAAGTTTTGGCATATAAAGCACTTTACCCTAGGGCAACGGCTCTCCGTGTGGCCCTGGTTATTACATTCCCTACATACGTATTGGGGACATTCTTTCATCACATGACTGTCGCTCAAGCAGTGGTTACAGACTTTAGATTGGCTGTTGTGTTTAAGTCTTAGATGTACACCAGCAATCGTAATTGCGTAGGGTAGGCTTTTGGCATCATTTGGCAACTGTACTCTTACGAATCGAATACCGTTTTCCACGTCTGGATAGTCGCAATAGTATTTTTGTGTCCATTTGGATTTAATTGAGCATCCGTATTCCTCTAACTTAGCCGAAAGTTCTTCGTCAGAAATGTAACAGGATACCCCAAAAAGACTCACCGTTAGTATACATTTTTCCACTCCGGTAACTCTACAATGGTCGCCTTTAATATTAAGGCCGGTTTCCTGGATAAGTTCCGCATCAGATTCATTCTTCAATGTCATAATCCAGTGCCCTGACGTCTTAACACATCCCACAATTCTTTTATTCCCAAGATCCTCGGATATCGATTTCAGTACATCTCCATAGCTATGTCCATTTTAAAATACCCTAACACTGTTAGTTTTCAAACGTTGTATTGAAGGTTTCGCGGAACCCATGTTCAAACTAACACACGCCTTGGCGGCCTTCGTCGCCGTGGCAACTTCAAAAGTGACCTACAAAACTCGTAAAGTATAACGGACCAAATTGGAAGACAGTAAAAAAAAACGCTATCATCCAAAAAATTGGATGTTGCAGCTTCAAGAAAAAGTGGCACAAGAAAGTTGGAAAAATTAACAAAGGTCGGACCACTGCACCACGGCAGCTGGCATACGAGAACCGGTATAGTCAACGCGATGTGGCCGTAGACATTACAAGAGGTGAAATGAAGGCTAGTTGTTTGGTAGCTTATCATCAGTGGATTTAATATATATAATGTTAATCTATATTTTACGTATATATGTATACAATTATAATATATAAAAACAATCGAGTTAGTTATTAATATATTCCATTTTAAAATCGTGTTCCTCGCGGCAAGACATTGTTCTAATTATGAAAAGGTAAGCCTATGGCACCCAGTATTCCCAGGCGGTCACCTATCCAAGTACTGACTGCGCTCTACGTTGCTTGACTTCGGTGATCGCACGAGAACCGGGTTTTCTCTCTTTTATTTGAAGGTGAGCCCACTGGTTCACCCATTCACTAAACAATATATACAAAAAAGTTCTTACAGAACTAATTCATTAAAATAGATAATATAGTTAGTTTTAAATGTTCTTTTACCGTACTTTGTATGTTATTCAGAAATACTTTTTACTTAATTCGATTGTAATCTCATATAGTATTATACCTTGAAAATGTTGTCCAAGTCAATAATATATCGTTGAATTAATACTGAGCTTTAGTTTTACAGATATAGCCCTACTTAAAAATGCGTATACAGGCAATAGTAAATTATTTCAATTTATCATTTAGTTAGCGGTTAGTCGGCTCAAAATAATATTGCTTTAGCCTCTATCTAAATGGTACTGGTAGGTTTAATCTTTGTCGGCTAATAGTAGAATATTACCTTTTCCAAAAAAATGAAAAAATTGATCTAAATTGTTATGGCTCACGTAAACCTCATAAATAATACGTAACTTCTTCTTCATAGTACCACCATTATAAATAATTGCATTGCGGCTTTTCCATATTTAAACTCCGCCGTCAGGCCATCTAGTCCTGGACTTGTATTTGTTTGCAGAGTCTAAGGCAATCTTTAATTCAACTGTTGTTAATTCTTGTTTGCATTTTAGAGATCTTTGGTAAAATAACTTTTTTTGCATTGCAATATGTTGCTTCTGCAGTATAGAGGTTATTATAATATTGATATTTTAATATTTCATCTTGATTATGGATTATGCTACCCTGTTCGTTAACTAATTTTCTTATTACCTTCTTTTTTTGCCTGCTCCTTTCAAGTCCAAGGAAA
Organism: Apostichopus californicus; assembly: GCA_020650975.1. Classification (NCBI taxonomy): domain Eukaryota; kingdom Metazoa; phylum Echinodermata; class Holothuroidea; order Aspidochirotida; family Stichopodidae; genus Apostichopus; species Apostichopus californicus. Next base: position 8,413 of record JAIPMN010257268.1, read on the forward strand.
AACGTAGATTTTTCGCCTCCATCATACCATTGTATCTTAGATCTAATTGCTGCTCCTCTGAGCTCATTTTTGGTTATTTCATCTAAATCTTTTCGCAGGTTTTTTAATCTATTTATAGCAGTCGGCATATTTTTGTGGTTTTTTCTTTGATTGTGTACCTTTTTCTGTCTTTGTTTACTGAAATTGATTGAAGTGGATTTTATTTATTTCTTAAGTAATTCATACCAATTGAAGATATTTTCAGTAAAATTTTCTTGCCTTTTCCTTAAATTAATAATTTCCCTTATTTCATTACAATAATCTTCGTCTCGCAGTAAGGCGTTATTAAATATCCAATACCCCGTTTCCTCTTATGATGAGAGATAAATCCATTGTTAACTCTATTAAATTATGATCTGAATAAGGGTACGGTAAATGTCGGGAGGATGTAATATTAGCTTTGAAATCGTTAGAAATTCAAAATCTGTCTATTCTTCAGGAACTATTATAGTTTACACTATTACGGTTACAAGAAAAGTCTGCTTCTTTTGGATTTCTCTCTCTCCATATATCAATTAAATCAAAATTGAGCATAAGGTCCTTTAAGGTCTGTCTAGACACACCAGAGGAGTATTTAACCGGATATATATCCTAATAAGTATTGATTATGTTATTGAAATCCCCAGTGACAATTCATTTATTTTTACATTTATTAAGTCGTTTGTGTGAATCTAAAAAGAAGGATTTCCTTTCAACCGTATTATTTGCAGCATAAATATTAATAAGTAAAAATTTTTTCTTGAATAACTAAATCTGTCTGGATAATTCGACCTGTTTGGTCAGTTTGATAACATGTCACTTCTATATCGGACTCTTTTCTGATTAGTGTAGCAACACCTCTCCTATTCTGGAGAGAATACATAGATGAAAAAATTTATGAAAAATTTTTACCATCCCATTCTTTCGTGGCGATTTGAAAAATTTCCTCATCCCAAAAGGTTTCTTTAAGAAAAATAATGTCGTATTTCCTTTTCATTAAAGTTTAAAACAGTTCGTTCCTTTTGTCCTTCCTTCTTAGTCCGTTACAATTTAATGTTACTAAACGGAATGTTAAGTTTTATTTGTGTTTATCCTCTGTATAAAACGTCTTGCCACGCTAAGGTTTGGGATGCTATTTGCTCCTCTTTTATTGGCATTTATAAGAGATAGTTCTCTTCATTCCGGTCGGTTCAGGAGTTCTATTTGCTGTACTAATTGATGGCTGAGATGCTGATTTTGTTCAATTTTACTGGATGATTCTGGCTTGGCTTTATCTTCTGTTATTCTGGTCGCATGTTTCTCCTTGGCTGCATTTGCTTCCTAATTCAGTTCAGAAGTAGTTTTCGGACTGGCTTCTTGTTGTATGTTATCTTTGTTTGCTTCATTCTTGTCCGGATTACTAGCGACGGTTACGTTATCCTCTCTGTTTTCAGGGCACTGGAAGCTTTTGTGACCATCTTTGTTGCACTTGTAGCATCTTATTGTTGCTTCTGGGCATCGGCTTGCGGTATGTCCTTGATCACCACATGTGCGACAACAATAGTGCGGACAGTCACGCATAATATGGTCTTCTGATAAACAAAGGTTGCACACACGTAATTGGCCATTGTGCTTTAATCTCAAATGAATGCCAGAGACAATCATTCCGTAAGGTTAGGATTTCGCGTTGTTTGGCATCTCCAGTCGTACAAACCGTATTCCGTTTTCAATTTCGGGGAAGTCGTCATAAAATTTATGCACCCAATTTATGCTCCTTAATTTGCAGCCAAATTCTTCTAATTTGTCTGATATCTCACTGTCATCAACGTATAGGGGTACTCAGAATACACTGACTCCCACAATATTTACCAGATCGTCTCCTACCTTCAATCCTGTTTCTTGAAGTAGTTCAACGTTATCCCTATTTCTCAGGGTAGCTATCCACTGGCCTTGGGTCTTCACACATCCCATAATATTTTCTTTCCCAATATCCGTTGCGATAGCTCCACAAATTTCACACTGTTATTCTTCATATCATGAGGGTTCGGTTTCGCAGAACCGCTACTCATGGTGTTCAACTGCACAATCCTTAGCGCCTCACGGCGCTATGGCAGTTACAACGATAACATATCCTTCTAGTGTTGAAGAAATCCAGCAGATATAACAATACACGAACAGAGGTACAGAGCACAACGAACTGCACCACGGCAGCTCTTGATATCGAAAACTGTCGAGAACCGGTATATTCAACGTGATATGGCCGTAGACATTAGAAAAGGTCAATGGTAGGCTATTTCAATTTCTCTTCGTCGTGGCAACATAGTGTTATATTGATATATTCCATTTTAAAATCGCGTTCCTCGCTGCAAGACAGTGTTCTAATTCTGAAAAGAAAAGCCTACGGCACCGAGTATTCCCAGGCGGTCACCCACCCATGTACTGACTGCGCCCTACGTTGCTTGACTTCGGTGATCGGACGGGAACCGGTATAGTCAACGTGATATGGCCGTAGACATTTGAAGAGATCAATGTAGGCTATTTCAATTCTCTTCGTCGTGGCAACATAGTGTTATCAATTATGAAAAGAAAAGCCTACGGCACCCAGTATTCCCAGGCGGTCACCCATCCAAGTACTGACTGCGCTCTACGTTGCTTGACTTCGGTGATCGGACGAGAACCGGTATAGTCAACGCGATGTGGCCGTACACATTACAAGAGGTGAAATGTAGGCATGTTGTTTGGTAGATTATTATCAGTGGATTTAACATATATATTATACATGAATGGATTTAATATATATATGTATACAATTATGATATATAAAAACAATCGACTTATTTATTAATATTTTCCATTTTAAAATCGCGTTCCTCGCTGCAAGACTCTTCTAATTATGAAAAGAAAAGCCTACGGCACCCAGTATTAGTATAGTCAACGTGATGTGGCCGTAGACATTACAAGAGGTGAAATGTAGGCATGTTGTTTGGTAGATTATTATCAGTGGATTTAACATAATATGTATTAAATCCATTCATGTTAATCTATATTTTACATATATATGTATACAATTATAATATATAAAAACAATCAACTTATTTATTAATATATTCCATTTTAAAATCGCGTTCCTCGCTGCAAGACAGTGTTGAAAAGAAAAGCCTACGGCACCCAGTATTCCCAGGCGGTCACTCATCGAAGTACTGACTGCGCTCTACTTGCTTGACTTCGGTGATCGGACGAGAACCGGTATAGTCAACGTGATATGGCCGTAGACATTAGAAGAGGTCAATGTAGGCTTTCAATTTTTCGTTGTGGCAACAGTGTTATCAAATGTGAAAAGAAAAAACAACGGCACCCAGTATTCCCAGGCGGTCACCCATCCAAGTACTGACTGCCCTCTACGTTGCTTGACTTCGGTGATCGGACGAGAACCGGTATAGTCAACGCGATGTGGCCGTAGACATTACAAGAGGTGAAATGTAGGCATGTTGTTTGGTAGATTATTATCAGTGGATTTAACATATATATTATACATGAATGGATTTAATATATATTATGTTAATCTATATTTTACCTATATATGTATATATTTATAATATATAAAAACAATCGACTTATTTATTAATATATTCCATTTTAAAATCGCGTTCCTCGCTGCAAGACAGTGTTGAAAAGAAAAGCCTACGGCACCCAGTATTCCCAGGCGGTCACTCATCCAAGTACTGACTGCGCTCTACTTGCTTGACTTCGGTGATCGGACGAGAACCGGTATAGTCAACGTGATATGGCCGTAGACATTAGAAGAGGTCAATGTAGGCTATTTCAATTTCTCTTCGTCGTGGCAACATAGTGTTATGAAATGTGAAAAGAAAAAACTACGGTACCCAGTATTCCCAGGCGGTCACCCATCCAAGTACTGACTGCGCTCTACGTTGCTTGACTTCGGTGATCGGACGAGAACCGGTATAGTCAACGTGATATGGCCGTAGACCTTAGAAGAGGTCAATGTAGGCTATTTCAATTTCTCTTCGTCGTGGCAACATAGTGTTATGAAATGTGAAAAGAAAAAACTACGGTACCCAGTATTCCCAGGCGGTCACCCATCCAAGTACTGACTGCGCTCTACGTTGCTTGACTTCGGTGATCGGACGAGAACCGGTATAGTCAACGTGATATGGCCGTAGACATTAGAAGAGGTCAATGTAGGCTATTTCAATTTCTCTTCGTCGTGGCAACAAAGTGTTATCAATTAGGAAAAGAAAAGCCTACGGCACCCAGTATTCCCAGGCGGTCACTCATCCAAGTACTGACTGCGCTCTACGTTGCTTGACTTCGGTGATCGGACGAGAACCGGTATAGTCAACGCGATGTTGCCGTAGACATTACAAGAGGTGAAATGTAGGCATGTTGTTTGGTAGATTATTATCAGTGGATTTAACATATATATTATACATGAATGGATTTAATATATATTATGTTAATCTATATTTTACATATATATGTGTACAATTATAATATATAAAAACAATCGACTTATTTATTAATATATTCCATTTTAAAATCGCGTTCCTCGCTGCAAGACAGTGTTCTAATTATGAAAAAAAAGCCTACGGCACCCAGTATTCCCAGGCGGTCACTCATCCAAGTACTGACTGCGCTCTTCTTGCTTGACTTGGGTGATCGGACGAGAACCGGTATAGTCAACGTGATATGGCCGTAGACATTACAAGAGGTCAATGTAGGCTATTTAAATTTTTCGTCGTGGCAACATAGTGTTATCAAATGTGAAAAGAAAAAACTACGGTACCCAGTATTCCCAGGCGGTCACCCATCCAAGTACTGACTGCGCTCTACGTTGCTTGACTTCGGTGATCGGACGAGAACCGGTTTTTTTTTTTTTTATTGACGGAAGAGCCCACTGGTTCTCCGATTGAATGTACAGATATTAACATGGTTACAAGAAATAAAGAAAGAGAATATATATAAAACTATAACAATAATACAACACTATCAATACAATCAAGCACAACAATAAAGGAGTAATCCTAGAATGGGGAAGGCAAGAGAAGATTAACTGTCAAACTTGTACTCGTAGGAGCCATCTTCAAGAGGATCGAGAATGACGTCACCTTGAGTAAACAACTCTCAAAATGTAGATTTTTCTTTTTTCTTGACAAAATAGTGGAATAAGAAATCGATTTTCTTTCGCAGTGAATTATGAAAGAAGGTTTGAATATTGATGTGTTTTTCCCCGTTCAGAAGGCTAACACGAGTCGTCCAAACAACTTTTTTGAAAGTGTTCAGGATAAAATCTATCGAAATTGTCTCATGCCTCTTATGATTGAGTTCCATACCTGAGAGAGTTATTTGTCTCCATTTATCATTGTTGTTGATTTCACAGATTTTCTGAAGCTTCTTGATGATATCTCTCCAGAGAAGATTTACGGTTTTGCAATCGACAAAAAGATGCAAGACAGTTTCATTATGGTTCTTACATAAGGTACAAAAAGGAGAGTAAACTAGCTTAAAAAGATACAACTTATCGTTACAGTATAAAATATTATGTAGAAGACGGAAATCGAGGTCACTATCGTGAAAAGCTTTTAAACCTTTGTAGACATTTGCCCACCTATGTTCAAAAGAGATATCGTTAAAAACGTGTTTCCAGTGGATTTCGCCTTTTGGAATTGTTGAAACGGCCTCCCTTAGGAGATCAGTTGCATTTCTGACACTAACGGTGGACGCATCTAGCGAGGTATCACCACAAGAGAGAGTGAGTGAAAGTGACTCATTGTCATTTTGACTAACAATTTTATCACCCGAATAAATTTGTTCAAGCCAATCTTTTGGGAAAGCCTTTAAAATAGATGTGACGTAATCATGTACGTCATCAATATCAAGTTTACAATTTGGGTTGGCCATAGTAATGGCTTCGTGGATACCCTCCGCGGGAAGCCGTCTGGGGATCATGTCATACATAAGATCGCCTACAAAAATAATACCACCCTCAATGAAATCTCTGTTAAAGAGGGTTTCGTCAGTTTCATTTACAATAAATGGATTATGGAACAGTGGTTGCATAAGAATTCCTTCCCTGTTCACTGGAGGGCATAACTTTTTATCCGTTAGCTTTTTCCAGGCACTCAACATCTCATAATAATACGGTAAAAGTTTTCTCATAG
>JAIPMN010257815.1:0-14855 GCA_020650975.1 Apostichopus californicus
CAACGGTGGGTTGCCAATGATAAAGCCCCTCGAGTAAGCTAGGTATGGGTATGAACCTTTATGAAAGTTTTATGAAGTATTTGAAGCCAACTCCAAAGTAGGAGGCGAAAGGATCTGCATTAAAAAAAAATAGCTGCAAATATTGCATTCAACGGCTTATCGCGATTATACTTTAGACATACAAATAGTTCTTACCGCAAAACTGTAAAAAAAGTATCTATGCATTTTTTGCCAAGCTTATATGTGTATGCACAACCGTAGGAGTGGTCTCGTGATTAACGACTAAACGTAATACATCCCTCGACTGACAGTTTTGACTTGGCTGGCGACACAAACATGGGTCAATGTCCCCTACGCCACTCGGATATCTGTAAATGTAATATGATTATCGACAAGTATGAGTAGTAAAGGTTTTTCCTAATTATATGGACAATGATTGAGTAAAAAGCATTATAAAAATGACCTGAAAGAACCGTACTGACCCCTAATACACTTCCTATTTCAACAACGAAGCAGTTGTGGATGCACGTCTCCCCGTTTCCTTGGTAGTTTGGATTGCAATAACATTTACGGACACCGTTCTTCTCAGCACAGGTTGCGTGACTACTACACTGGTAACTATCATCAACAAGCCGGTTGTTCCTACAAGTTGAGTTTCGTGTACATCTTGAATTGATGTAAAAGTGGCCCTCCTAAGTTAGGATATTCAGCGAAAAGAAAAACATCAACTAATCAATAAATTATGAATTTGCGGTTGTCACAGTGGAATGTACATAAGTTCATCGGTGGGTGGCCAATGATAAATCCCCTTGAGTGATCTAGGTATGGGTATGGATCTTAATGAAACTTTTATAAGATCTTTGAAGCCAACTCCGATGTAGGAGTCCGCGGGGTTCGCCATGAACAGGTAGCCGTTAAATGTTGCATTAAAACGGCCTATTACGACTATACATTAGGCCTTCAATTGGTTCTCACCGCAGAACTATCGTTAGTAGTATCCATGTATTTTAGTGTAAGGTTTATAAGGGCATGAATATCCGTAGTAGTAGTCTTGTGCTTCCTAAATAAATGTAAGCAAAATATTTGCTTGTTATTATATGGAAAAAAATCATTAAAAGCAAAGCACTTAAAATGCCCTTAAATTAAAGAACCGTACTGACCCCTAACACACTTCTTTTGTCAGCAACGAAACAGTTGCATTGGTTGAGAGGGATGCATTCTTCTTGTTGTCTCAGATATTCACCGACGCAAACACATTGCTCTGATTCTGTGCGAGATTTAGCCAAGATGCAAGTATCAGGGTCGTCACAAGTCCTCTCACAGGTCTCATTGCTAAATACCTCATTGGCTGGACACCATTCAAGGATTGTTGCTAGAGAACAGGAAAGAAAAAAATGTAAATAATAGTAACCTGATACAGTCACGGCAAATAGGACATGTGTGGCATAGCATAGTTTGTTATCATTAAATACGTGATTGTCAGAATGTAAAAGGAAAGAAACATACATTCAGACGCTGCTCGAATAAATGTAGAACATTTTATATAGGTAGTGGCCGTCAATTTTAACGGCCATTAATGTTAATATTTATTCCATATAACGAGATAAAATACCATCATTTGTTGTGCAATTAGTCTAAAACCAGGTAGTCATGGCTTGTTTCTGTTCCAGAGTTCTCTCGGTGTGAGTATACTGATTTCTGACGACAATGATAATTAATACAACATCAAATTTCTGTTTGTTGGTTGTTCTGATCAAACTGGGGGACGTACCTGGCTTAAGTGTAAACGTTCTGTTGTACAAATGTTAGGTACGGTTCCTTGTTCAGAGCCATGGTCGGTGTTGTAGTGTTGTACGAAGCAGTCTTGTAGTGATTGCGTAATCACACTGTAGCTAATGGAGGCATTTTGGAAGTCTAGTATGGATACTAATGTAAGATTAAGTATTTCAAACTCTCACTAAAAGCTTGTACTCGCACTCATATTCAATTGCTAAGATATGTATTGTAGCGCCGTTGTACTCGCTGATAGCCTATACTATATGTATACTCGTACTATATATATTGTAGCAGTTTTTCAAAACAAATTTGACATGTAATTTACTTCCAAAATATCCCTTCGTTTTCAGAATAAAGCTTTCATATTCTGCACATTTACGTTTGTCATTTAATAAAGGATCACGATTTGTTTGAATATTTTGGCTTAATATTTAATAATAATGTAAAAGACACTTACCATCTGATCTTTCGAATGTACCTAAACTAGAGATATAATAATCCCCCCATTCATCTGAGATACGAAACTCTTCGTATGTAACATAGTAATTTTCTCCAGCAACGTTCTCAAAGTCCATCCTCAGTTGGTACCGCTTTTGATTTGTTAAGACGGCAATTTTCTCATTTCCGATCCAAAACTCACTCCCTAGAAAGCCAAAGCCATTTCTGAAGTCTTTCCAACTTCTATAAAAATTTACAGAATCCGATCTTCGTCGCTGTAATACCTTCATCGAATATCAAAGAAGTTAAGCGTTAACTAGGACGTGATTGAATAATTATTATTCGTTCCCTACTGCAATGCGATTTGTTGCTAACAATTACACATAAATTAGAACTTATATTTCTAACTACAGTTTGTAGTTTGGGCTAAAGGTTTACATTTTCCTTAGAAGAAGAACTACACTGTACCTAAGTACAGCCTTGTTCTTAAATTTCACAATATTGATTCAAACTTTCGTTTCGATAAAAATATCAAGATTATATTTAGAATAACGACTTTGTATCATATTGCTATATATTGCTGTAATCAAAATTGAAGTAATTTTTTACAAAACTTGTTGTAAAGGAGACATCAAGTAATGAGCCCTACCGTCCATCCACCAGTATCAAGATCATTATTACAGTAAGCCTCAAATGGTTCCGGATGGCCATCTGGTTTAATAAGATACACTCCAGATGTATTTTGGGTAAAGGAACAGCTATTCGATACTTCTTTGCAGTCTCTTGGATACGCAGGTTGTTGAAAAACAAAGTATGAAGAACCTGGAGTAAAACAAAGTAAAACAAAGTTAACATTTTATTGCGACTAAAAAATCATTTCAGCTAACGAAAATATCGCCTAAGATGCTTTATCTCAATTGCCTCTCTCCACCAAGGGGTTAAATGGGTACATGTGTGGTAACTTGTCATTGGGCGCAATATATAACTGCAGCCGTCTGGAGGGACTGTATCTGGGACAGGTTATCATTGAACAGGGGTAATATGACGTATGTAAAGCGCTTTGAAACCTATCGCTGTTAACAAGCGCTACATGAATCGAATACGATCATTATTAATTTTACTATAGGATTTTTAAGCCAATTGTAAGAGAACTGGTTTCGTTATTAAGAGAGTTAGAGCAATACATCAGTTTAAAATACCAACTATTACTCAACTACCACATAGTCGAAGATATCGCGACTAAAACGATTAAATGAGGTAATCGTTATTGAATTCTCAGATGTAACTGTTTGAAGCATTATATGTGATTAGTTTTCAGCCTGCAATGGAAATTCAAAGACTAAGTAACTTGAATTTCTTTTTTACCAAGCTTCCGTAGTTATCAATCATATCCAAGTGAGATAAAAGACTCACGAAAACAGGCAAATCCCTTATGTTTAAGGTACCTGAGAAAATATCGATGTGGCACGTAGGATATAAAAAGATCGAAAGTATACTACTCAGAGGAAATCAACCTCGAAATAGTTATTCGGAAATAGTGACACGATTGAAAAACAAAACGTCAAGAGCGACCATTAAAAAGAACCAACATTTCCAGCCATTCAAGTTGTCCAACTGAGGTGTTAACGTTTATAATACATAAGTGATATAACTTACTGAGGTTACTTCTTATTATAAGATAAATCATATACTATAAATAATACACATACCTGAAGATCTTCCCTCGGCACTGACGATTATCTGTGTAATTAAAGACATTTACTGAATAAATTACAAGACATACATAGTATCTCAGTCAACACTAAGCAGGATCAGATTAAATCTAATGTTAATAAAACCAGTTTGAGGTAAAGAAAGAACTTTTCGCAAACTGGTCCAAAATATGTTAGTTTAAGAGTAAAGTCGATTTATACTTTGGTAAATTCTCCGGATAACCACTTTTAATAATGTTTTTCTTTTGTCTTTATTCCATATCTGATTCACAGGTCAATGATCACTTACAGAGTACAACTTTCTTCCAGGAAACATTAGATTATTAGCATTTTTCCGGTTTTACAGCTACTCTGGCACATGATACGTACGTTCACGGAGAGAACAAAGGCAATAGCTGGCTGCTTCCTTAAACAGCTTTGTTGCTTAATGCAGACAGATGTTCTTTGTTCAAGGTATATTGGACATTAGAACATTCAGACATGAGTTGTAACGCATTTGTGTTTAACCGTCATTAATAACACGTATGGATCATTTACATCGTCCCAGCTATTCTTGTTGGACTAAGATTACCGTGTCTTGATAATTACCGTGCACAATGAAACTCTGAGTTTTTAAAGGTGTCATTTTACTTGTAAGGTAAGTTAATAGCCATAGATTTTTATATCTTACTAACTAAACAATTGTAGCAGCGCTGCAGAAGCTCAGCTAAGCTTCTTTTTGAAATATTTTTTTCTAGTGTTGTGCCGATATTCCCAATATCGGACCTGGTCGATATCCGATATTTCAATATCGTTACCGGCCCATACCGATACCGATATTTTTAAACAGCCAGAATGAATGTCAAATCGCACTTTAAGTCATACAATTGTATTTATAACCATTTATCTCCAAACTACCTTTCAGAACTTCTAATAGTAAAGCATTACAAGCGTGCCACCCGTCAGTCAAAATTTATTACCCTCCTTGAACCTAGGACCAATGGGGTTACTTATGCCAACCGTGCTTTTTCCGTTTCTGGTCCCAAATTGTGGAATTCTCTCCCAAACCATTTAAAATGTATACCTAATAAATCACTTTTCAAATCTAAACTAAAAACCTACCTCTATGCTAAACATTTTTCAATTTGATTTGTAATTATATTTCATTGTTGCATTATTGTTTTGGCTTTTCTTTCTATTCATATTTATATGTATGGCGCTTTTGACAACTATTTTGTTTATAATTAGCGCATTATAAATCTTAGTTATTATTATTATTAATACATAAAGTATCAAAATTATAAGCGGCTATCGTAAAATATTATATTGCACAACTCACAAACAGTAACCACTTGATAATTCCTTTGTGCCTATTCTATAACACTAGCCCTAACCTCTTTATAACTGAATGATCATAGTCCTCAACAAGATGATATGCAAGAAACTGTGTGCTAGCATTTTGTTCTTGGAAAAAACACAAGTCCATTCTTCATGTTACTTCTGTTGAACGATTCGTTACTCTGTTTCACCCACTATACGTTCAAAACTTAAGCGGCAAGTCTTGTACAAATTTTTGTCACATAGAGCCACGAATTTCTTAGCAAAAAATGTTAAAAGATGACATCGAGTTATGATTAAAACTGACTTCATTTGGCGTATCCTAGCTAATAAATTTCACTACTCTTAGTGATTAACGGAACCAAAAAAACTTCCGTAAATTATATACTACCATTTGCCGGCTATACTGACAACTAAGCCTAGCCAAAATCAGCAAGTGCCTCGTCTTTGAATTATTTGATAAACAACCAAAGGGTCAAATTGGAAATGCGTAATCCTTTTACAGAGAATAACATCGAACTAGATTGAACTTGATCGAGTCTCCCACGGTTGTAATTTTAAGATGGAAAATTAAGATGGAAGACATTTTGCTACTCACATCAAAACGCATGCTGGTCATGAATACTAAAAGATTGGCAAAGCAAATAACATGATCATTGCATATGATTGTAGCCCACATTTCATTATAACTGAAATCTTTACAGAAGCCCTTGTGTTGGACCCTCACATGAAGACAAATATATTCTTCCTGTACATTTTTTGGTTCACCGCCATCCAAACTTATATCTACAATGCAAATGGTAGAAGTACGTTATGGCACAGCGAATGTAAGACAACCATAGTAACGCTACCTCAACAAATATACGTGGTACAGTAAGAAAAATAGACGTTTAGCATTAAAATGGTATCTTTTATAACATGATGATGATGATGATGATGATGATGATGATGATGATGATGATGATGATGATGATGATGATGATGATGATGATGATGATGATGATGATGATGATGATGATGATGAAAATTGCAAGAGATAAAGAATGACAACAGAAAGGAAAAACGAAAAAGAGGAAGTTAAGGAAGAAACGAGGAATTTCATCTTTTTTCTTTCAGACTAAGTCATTAATCACTAAAATTCCATAGTGTGATATTGCTCTGTCATAGCGGATAAGAATTAAACAAATACTCGGCTTTAGATTTTTAAAAGTATAAAAGATCGGAAGCAGCTAAGCAACTAACACATTTTTTCTTGTGTGGTAATTAAGAATTATAATGACATAGTCATGTTAGAGCAGCCTAGCATATGGCAGTTCAAATTTTATGAAATGACGATGTTATGTGTCAATACAAAAACATATTGTATAGTTTTTCCAGTAGTGAATTTAGACAATTCTCTGAATAAAACAGAATATGGCCCTTGGATACAGAAAATGGTATCACACTTACCTAAAGACATGAAAATAATTAAGATCTACATTTTATACTTTGCTGTTGCCAACAAAATAAAGTGCACGGTATAATACTATCTCCACAAAGAGATCGAAGCGGTCAAGACGATTTGTTTGGGATATAGCCAAAGTTTGTTTGTTTTCGTCAATAATGTTATTCAGGAAGCACCGACGGTGTGCGACGTAATAACATTATTTTTGTATCTGTATGAAACATTGTGTTTAGTGTCACCAAATGCTGAGTATCACATGCCGTTTGTTCCCTTGAATATAATGCTCGTTCGAAAGATATCCACAAATTATGATTAGCATTAAATTCGATATCCTTCAACATATAAAGCGAATTATTACCATACATGGAGGGAGTAGTGGTAAATGTTATGATAATACTTTCTAGTTTTTACAACGTGTTAGAAAAGAGACCTTTGAATGTGTATTGTATGTTAGGTTGTTTAATTTGTAAAAGTCTATCATCGATATTTTTTTTAAGTATATGGAGAGTTTCCTTTGTATACTGAATTATATTACATGTTACTGTAAACGATATAAGAAAAGTTAAGTTGTATACTACACCGAATAGCCACATCACGAAGGGAGGGTGTGAGTCGGATAGGAGGGAGTGATTGAGGGCAGCGAAGAGGGAGAGTATGGGTGGGATCGGTGAATACTCCCATCGCATACATGCTGTAGATGGAGTACATTTTCAGTGGTCCTATTATAAGAAGTCTGGTCATTAAATATGAATGACATACATGTGAATTTCTTCGCGTTGGTTTTACATTTTATTACTGTATTCAAATTGAGACTATTAAACGTTACAAGGGAGTTTACATGATCGACACGATTTATGGAACACCTTGTGTGGAAGTCAAAGTAAACAACGGTTTGTGATTAGAGAATTAACAGATAACTTAGAGGATCATGAATATCTGTCTTTCTCGAAGTAGTTTATTTCCTGGTTGAACGTTAACACCTAATACACTATTTCGCACATTGTAGTTAATATATGCATAACATATTTAGTTCTTTAAACTATGAAATAGCCATTAATATTCAAATATGTGATAGGAAACATCACTTTGGATTGTCATTAGAATGTTGGTAAACTGGATTTTGTCAATATTTTTCAATAAAAATGTAATTTAATATTTGGTGTGAATTGTTTTAATCTAACTATGTTGTATTACTTTTTCTCTGCTTTCATTTACTGTTTTAGATTATGTCTTAGAAAAAATGGGAAAAAACAAAGAAAAAAACAACAACAAAGCTTTAAACTGAATAGTATAATTATTTAAAAGACAATCAACTAGAATAAGAATCAGTTTATTTTTAAAAGTTATAGAAACGTTCTCTGCATCTGTACTGAGTTATTCCGCTAGTAATATTGGCCGTTAGTGTTTTCGTATGATCGGATGAAATTTTGAATTTGCCTATCGCACTATGTCTAGAATACAGCCTAAATTTGTAGCTATAATGTAACACTGTTAACTGATTAACTGGAAGAAAACATACAATTCCTCCGTGCAATTGTCTTTATTTGAAATGGCATTGATACAGCTTTTTTTGTGTTATTGTTTGTCTGGATTGTTTACACAAATACTAATGAAACATCTTACTACGATTTTATTTTGAATATGATTTTATAACGTCTATTCCATTGGAAAGAGACTGTCAACCATTTTAGTCTTCTAGTTAATTCAAATTACAGATCGTGTTATAACAGTATCAATTTTAAACAATGCTCTCACAATAATATTAGTTATAATTATTATCACTAAATCGATAATGCTTACTAGACGTCAACGTCGTTGCACATTTTATTATAATAGCGCGACACGTAAATTAGAAATACACAGTTAAAAAAGTCGCACACATTCGACAAACAATACGATACTTTATAGGTGTTTCATTTTAACTCACAAGAATCAAAACAGATTAAAAACAGCTCAATGCTCATAAAAGTAGCGCGACACGTAAATTAGAAATACACAGTTAAAAAAGTCGCACACATTCGACAAACAATACGAAACTTTATAGGTGTTTCATTTTAACTCACAAGAATCAAAACAGAAGTAAAAACAGCTCAATGCTCATAAAAGTAAGCTAAACGAAAAGTTATTTTATTGTTTCTTGAATTAATTTATTGAATGCCTATATGAGCATATTTAGGTGCACATATTCTCTTACTGTTTTAGTTAGCTAACGATATATAAAAAATATCTCAATTAAGTTTCCCGTTCAGAATCAAAATCTTATTTTTCTTTTAATTTACCTCTTATCTTGGCATTGTTAAACGACATTTATGTCTGGGTCGGTATCAAGGAGTTACATTTGGTCAAGTTATATTACTTCTCGACATAATCATTGAGGAAATCAACCTCATTTAACTGTCACTTTAAAAAGAATGCGACTGAGTTTTTTCTTTACAAACTTTATCATTTGAAATAAAATATATGAACATGTTTATTCTGCCCTAATATCCATCTTATTTAAAATAACGGAGTATTGAGATTAAATTTCCTGGGAATATCTAACAATATATAGCCTAACTGAAGGAAATGAGAAACACGAAAAGAGAGAAAAATTGGAAGCTAGCCACATAAATCGCCGGAGACATTTTCATGATCGCGTATCATACCATTCTTTCGTGTAAGCAATTTAAACCAGAACATACTGTCTGAAAAATAGCATTTGTTATTTTTTTGTGGCTTTGTGGAAGTATTTTATCTTTGAATAAATCCGTGTAACCTAAGTTTTCTATTTTTAGCATTAATTTTAGTGTCTATAAATTATTTTTAATTTAGATTGACTTGTACACCAATTGAATTAATTGTTATTCAACTTTGTTTCCTTGAATATGTACATGTGCAAAAATAGTGATCTTAATATTATATTTTCAAATTACATTTCAAAGTACCTTTATTTTTGTTGAAGACTGTTTTGCAAACTTTTAAATACATATAACGATATCTATTAAAGAGATCTCTATGAGCATATAAAGGAAGTAAATATTTAGGTGCTCTTTAGAAATTTAAATCTGAAACTTTCGCGTTTGGATGATAGTTTAAAACAATATAATTAAACGTAAAACTGAGCATTTCTTCAAATTTGATTAAACCTGAACTACACTTCCAAGTTAAAGATATCTAATTTAAAAGATGTACCTTATCTTTATAGTTATTTTCACTGTAGTTAGCCAACCGTTAACTATTTGAAATGGAAGTTAAGTAAGCATCTTTGTGATTGGGTTATCACATAGAAATGTCTTGTTTTAGATTAGTTATCGCAGATGTTGCTTTAATGTATTCATAAGGGTAACATGAACAAAGACGGACAATAAAGTGTCTGTTCGGAAATCATATCAAAATAACAGAGCCAAAAAAGGAAGTTTCCTTCACGCAGATGAAAATCAAGTTATTCGTGTGTAGTTTATATCGAAAAATAAAAGCAAGGCATTATTACAAATGAAAAACAACACATTGAAAACATTTAACTATACAAAGCGTACCGAATATCGATCTGTTTCAAGAGGGAATCTCATGATTGGATGTTTAACAAGAAGCAAATTTTAACTCATGAATCTATATTAATGAATTTATATCTAACTTATAGTTTAGTTTTTAGTTATCGCTGAAATAAATGAAATTCTTTTTTTTTTAGTTGTCGTACTCGTAGCCAAAATTATGGAGTATAACTTTAATATATATCTGTGAAAGGTAGGGTTGGCTATTGGAGGGAAGCCTTGCGAACTGATGTGCTGTAAAGGATATGTGGGGAGCGATATACTCATCAGTTTGAAAAGAGATTACTTTTTCCTGGCCATATCACGAAACTTGATTGACTTTTAAAAATTGGTGTGTAACGAAACACATTTGAGATGTATTAATTAGCTTTTCTTCTAAGTATTATACATGTCAGCAAATCTTAAAGAATACTGTATTTAAGCATAGAAGTACCGATTAGACGTAATCTTTTGTTTTTATTCCAATATATGTGGTTAAATTAAAGACATTTTGTTATTTTTTCGAAAAACTGCTGTCTTTTTGCGAAGTTAAACATTCTGAGTATTCTTAATTGAAGGCCTTCTAACTGAAATTTATCATGATTTTTTATCGATATTTTCCTATTTCTTCGAAGACGCTAGCACTTCACTTTGTCACATCATTTAATATTGACATAGTTAGCTCAACAACACATTGACGCAACTTATGTTATTTTCGAAACAGAAATATTCAACGGAGTAAAATAAAAATATATTAAATAATAGAAAGACTTACCATTTCTGTTCCAAACGAGTTCCATATCGTCAAAACAGTCAAACAAATTTTGAAACACTTCTCCATGAATTCGAGTTTGTATAAATGACACACGAAAATATATTCGATGAAGTGCAAGATGGCAAATGACACAGGGTATCTATTCAGGGGTGTCCAACACCATATTGAAATGACCTTAGTAGTATGGATGTCCATTAATGCCATCATTTTATTTAAAATGTGATTTGGTGAACAGCTTATACAAATGTGCTACATATCTATAGTATTGTTGGCTTGTGTGTAAAGAAGACTATTCGACATGCACAGTCCAACTTAATATTTTGTACAGCTATTTGTATCTTGAACTTTCAATGGTGCAGTAAGCTTCGGTTGCATTATGTTGAATTGTCCTTGTTCCGATAAATACAGCATACCACCTACTGTATACGTATTGACTATCCTGTCTCTAGTTCCAAGGACAGCAACGGTATTGCAATTCAATACATGTAAATGTATTTGGTTTTTAAAACGAATATCAATTACGATGATCACTTTTAATCTATAATACATTTCGTGTGGTTCATGTTAAAGGTTATGTAGTTGTGTGCCAAACGACGTCAATGCTACTAAGCCGATGAAATTAGTAGGAATGTTGATTTACTTGTTCTGGTTAAGCTGCTATTATCGATATTTTTAAGAAACATTTATGAGTGATTATTTTAGCTTTTGGTTGGAAGGCAAAATTAAAGCAGCATCGAAAGGACAGGAAGTGATACTACTAATCAGCACTATATTACATGCATGAACTAGTACAATACATCTTATATAACGTGAAATGTACTGTATGATCTATTCTACACTATCAATATGTATGTACAAATATCTCAATATTTGGAACATTCGAAGTTTGTCAGTGGTATGCTATATGAACCAAACTTCCTTGTTTTATGATGCCTACGTCACACCCTGTTTGCGGAGTCGAGTATCCTCACATCTGAATGAATCAACATGTCAGCTGTTTCACTGGGTTTTGACTAATTTGTTTATTGACTGTAAGAAGTACATCAATAATGACTTTAAATTATAAGGAAAAATCTTGTTAATTTATATAAGATATTTAATCAAAGGAGCATGGTTTGACCTATGAAAAGGTAGGTTGATATTAGATTTTTTTTAATACAAATTTGTAAATGAAATTTATATCTAATAACAGAGGCAAAGCTAGAGCTTATTTGGAGGCGAATTAAGAGCTACTGAGGGTTGGTTACCAACAGTTTCAGCCAACGGAGACAACTGCCAGTCATGATTTTGCATGAATAATTATATTAGTACCAGCATGTCTACGCCATTCTAGTATTTAGCTGACAGTGGCGTAGCCAGAGGTAGAGGAGAAACTGTCCCTCCCACACACACAAAACCTTTTCAGGGACGAAAACTGGGACAGCAAGGAACATTAAATAGCTATCATATATGATACTGGATACACTGAAAATAAAATTGGGTGTCAATTGACACCTTTCAAGGGTATAGGTGTTCTGGACACCATTTTTACGCATTTGACACCCACAGTTACTCACAATGACCCCTTCAAGAGTGTCATTCTTGCATCGCTCCGAGAATGCACATTCTTATGTTGACACCATTTGGGTGTAATCATCAATTTTAGCCCGATAGAGGTGTCAAAATACACCACTGTGGTGTCCAGCAATAAGCCGGCAATGTGGAGTCAAAACACTTTGAGGGGGTCAGTTGACAACTTTGGAATCAGCGTAACACTCTTTGATACTCATTTACATACTGGCACCTGTAGATACTCATTACTGGAGTCAAACTAAGGCAGTAAGGGGTCAGATGACACCTTTGAATGGATGGAACCAGCGTGATACCCTTTGGTACTCATTTGCCTTACATACTGACATGTACCGTAGTGACCGTACGTAACTATGTTCCCGATATACAGCAGCTTCGTTAAGCGTTCACATACATCACTCGTTATTAGTCTAGTTACAGTACACTGATCGTCACCGTGACAGATAGAAAGGTTATTTCAAATTACAAATTTATGTTATCATAAAATTATATTATTTGTATTGTATATAAATAAGTATAATTCACTTTGATTAATATAATAGTCCTACAACCTGAAACTTTTAAGCAAACGAAAGCAGACAGTAGGCTTAGTCAAATGCCGATAGCCTAGCATAGTAAGTAGTAGTAGGTGTCCAATGGTCAATACTGTGTTAGGCCTAGTTTAACTAGTCCGCAATCGCCGACCCTAATGTTACGGTAGGCTGCAAATACCTCTGCAACAGAGTGAGCAGGCCGACTGTACAAAATAAACAGTCATTAAGAATTTTCTAATATTGAATCAATAGGCTAGGCCCCACAGGGCTTTAACACCTGAAAATATGGTAACATCAACGGAGCAATTGCAGAATACCAGTTCACTTGCAAACACAACCTAAGAGAGTAAGAAACATTGGCTACACCATCAAAGAAACCTCTGCCTTGCCCTTATCATCTACACCATCGAATGACCTCTCAAATAAACAACCCCGCTATTGAACAGTGACAGATATTTATCCAAAAAAAAAAATCTTAGTCCAATCAATGTTTCTGTGGAGGCTACACCGGCTCCATCATCTACACTGTCAAATAATTTCTCCCTATTGATCAGTGTTAGACATTTATCAAAAATGTCCAAATCCAATCAATGTTCCTTGAGTGGCTCCACCGTCTACACTGTCAAACGAAGCCTTTTGAGAACGTCACATCACACATATGGAAGATGTTTTCGTCATTTAGTCATTTTAGTCAATTGTCTACTGGTCACAAATGTGACTGTGTAGCCGGCTACACAGTGGAGTGGTATTATGCAATTAAGCCAAATTCACCCACAGTAAGCTAGGCCTAGCCTAGGCCCCTCTATTGTTAATACTCACAGTCACAAAGGTACTAATTTAGAATCAGTGACCGGAAGCAGAGCTATATGTTGACCGTAACCTTGATAGGCTAGGCCTACACTTACCTTGTTTCTAAGTGTACTAAGTTTCAAAATTTTGTAAGTGTCTCCTGAGTGAAAATGGTCGTTCTCGAAAAATAGTGGCGGCCCCTTTAAAAAAATCCCACAACTTAAAAAAATCAACCCCTTAGCTTGCTCTGAAAAACGTTGCCATACCGGGCCTCCAAGTGAAACAGATTTTTCCGATCCTCATTTTAGACCAATGCACTAACAGTCGGACCGATTATTAAATATGTATATCGCATACCTTATGCAATGCATAAAACCACAAAAAAAAATAACCGAAAACCAAAAGCAACGAATATCGTAACATTGTTACGTCATCAACACAACATGAATCAGAACGCACGACACGTTCAATGCAATTTTAGTGTGTGAAATCCCTCACATTTAGTTAACCAGTATACGTTCTCCTAAGACTTATTGTTACGGGCAGTCATATGATCGTTTGTTAATTGACCGCTAATCACCTGCGCAACCAGTTCAGATTGAAACTCACACTACTTCAGAGTCTAAATGTTTCCCGTAAAAAAATAAGGAAGGGAAGCAAGGTTATTGCTACCCATGATTTTATCTTTGTGGCTTATCAGGATAATTGCAAGGTAGATCACAGGGTAATGTATGTGTAACTAATCAACCACTGTATATTGCACAATATGCTAGCAGGGAGAGAGTAGCAGCTCCCTGTACATAGCCTGCTTACGAGGCTTTGTGGCTCGTTTGTCGGTGTGTTGCCTACGCATGACTGCGAGAGTTACAGTATAGCATCCTCACTACTGTCACTGGCGGATCCAGGGCCTTTGTTTGGGAGGGGCCAAAGTGGCATTAGAGTGATATGGGGGGAGGGGTCTAAGGGGAGGGGGTTCCCCCTCCCCTGTGGACA
>JAIPMN010257942.1:5701-20580 GCA_020650975.1 Apostichopus californicus
TCATGAATGACAAAGTGCAAGTTACATGACTATACTGACCCCCCCCCACCCCTCAAGAAAATTGGTGTGTTTAGGTGGCAACTCAACATAAGTAAGCCTTTCGGCTCCCTCCAGTCCTCCACAGACGTGGCAGCTTTGCATCATAAAGCAATTGGGTATGTTATGTTATGAAAACATACCTAGACCATTGGTCTCAAGGATCCTGCTGGGCAGGTGTTGGGGTTTGCTTGGTTTCAGCTTTCTGAAGGAGGAATAACTTTGTCTTCCACTCCTTCGTTTTCTTTCTGCCCTTCCTTGTAGGTGGCCCTGCAATGAATAAAATTGATAACCTAAATAAATATTGTCCAATTTACCTGCTGAATATAAGGGGGGGAGGTGACATAGCCCTTGAGTTACCACAATCTTGGATCCCTGTATCACACACAAACACACACGTTGTTATGCCCTGCCTTTCTATTTACTCAGTTTTTAATAAAACATAATTAAAAACTACAAACCTCACAAAGTAGTTGTCATTCGATGATAACTGGTTTCCTGTTTCAGTTGGCAATCAATATCATGGCAATGAGTAAGAAATATGAAATTATTTGTTATTTTTATGAAGTTATTTTTATTGAATAAGGGGATAAATATGCAGGTGTAAGGTCATAAGACCAGGCACCCTCATTTTTATTAGCATTTATAAATATCACTTATTCCTTCATATAATTTGGTAAAAAACTGTATTTTGGTATACACAAATTTAGATCATATTTTATTCTCCTAAAGTCTCTTCAGACATCCTGACTATAATTTGTAGCAAATTTAATACTTGCGGCAAACACTTTCATCGGTCGAACAAACATCTAGGTCTATTATAACCCCAATATATTATTACTTTTACGATTTTCAATTTGCACAGACAATGTAAACTTGCCTTGAGTGTCACCTCCAACACGTTTCCTCCTGAACCTTGTACGTACATCCTCAAGGAGCATACCAGGCTGGAAGTCAGACTCACCAGGCTGGAAGTCAGACTCACCACGCTGGAAGTCAGACTCACTATCTGTATCTGTTCAGGAAAATCAATTTACACACTGTAAATTGTTGCTATATAGGAGTGACAGTATTGATAATAGCCCTAGAAAATTACCAAATCCTTAAAATTATTGTATATATGATAGTATATATAAAATTCTTCAATTCTAGTCTAATTTTACTACATTTTGAGGTATTTTCCGTAATTATTTGGAAGTATTGACAGGTATCGTAGTGCGGTCATTACACCAGGGGTAGGACATAATTTAATCATTATTGGATGGATTTTTAATGTACAGAATATTCACAATAGACACCCTCCTGATTCCAAAAACAAACAAGAACAACCAGAGATTTTGTGATTCCTGCCGTTGTTAAAATGACCATCAATATGTTTTACCTAATTGTTTAAACTTGCTTAAACTATTAAAGTTACCCATTCCAAGTAGCATATTTATTCCTGTTTTCCTTATTGATTACAATGTTTGGAGTGTTTGACCTCTAAATTACCTTTGACCTCTTCCAAATCAATTGGGTCCATCTATTCAATATGGACATTATATATTCTACACTGTACATATGTTCATGTTGAGTTCGCTTAACTACAACATTTGTAGTATTTGACCTCTAGTGACCTCAAATGACCATTGACCACTAGCAAAATTTATAGTGTTCATTGATGCCCTACAGACATCGTACATACCAAACCTGAGTTAAGCAACGATAAGAAGGATTTTTCAGCATTTGACCTCTAATGACCTCAAACTACCTTTGACTTCCAGCCAAATTAATAGAGTTTTCTACTCAATATGGGTAATATATGTACAAAGGATAGCATTAATTAAAGTTTTACCCATTGAGTTAGCTTCATTACAAGATTTTTGCTATTTGACCTCTGATGACCTCAAATGCCCATTAACCTCTTCGAGATTAAATAGGGTCCATCTACTGACTATGGACATTCTACTTCACAACTATGAAATCCATTCATGTTTTGCATATTGTGTTATCTTGATTACAATGTTTTCAGTATTTTACCTCTGATGACCTCAAATGACCTTTCACCACTAGCAAAATTTATGGTGTCTATTGGTGCCCTACAGACATCATACATACCGAACATGTGTTATATGCATGTTTTCCCTACTGAGATAACCTCATAACAATGATTTTCAGCATTTGACCTCTGATGACCTCAAATGACCTTTGATCTCCGGCAAAATTAATAGGGTTTTCTACTCAAAATGGGTAACATATGTTCCATTTATGGCATTAATCCAAGTTTCTCCCATTGAGTTAGCTTGATTACAAGGTTTTGTGCTATTTGACCTCTGATGACCTCAAATGGCCATTAACCTCTTCGAAATTAAATAGGGTCCATCTACTCACTATGGACATTATACTTCTTAACTATGAAATCCATTCATGTTTTGCCTATTGTGTTATCTTGATTACAATGTTTTCAGTATTTGACCTCTGATGACCTCAAATGACCTTTGACCACTAGCCAAATTTATGGTGTTAATTGGTGCCCTACAGACATCGTACATACCACACATCAATTATATGCATGTTTTGCCTACTGAGATAACCTGATAAGAACGATTTTTCATCATTTGACCTCTGATGACCTCAAATGACCTTTGGCAAAATTAATAGGGGTTTCTACTCATTATGGGTAACATAGGTTCCATGTATGGCATTGATACAAGTTTCCCCCATTGAGTTAGCTTGATTACAAGATTTTTACTTTTTGACCTATGATGACCTGAAATGACATTTGACCTCTTGTAAAATAAAT
This sequence comes from Apostichopus californicus, assembly GCA_020650975.1. Lineage (NCBI taxonomy): Eukaryota > Metazoa > Echinodermata > Holothuroidea > Aspidochirotida > Stichopodidae > Apostichopus > Apostichopus californicus. Next base: position 8,520 of record JAIPMN010257942.1, read on the forward strand.
AGGGTTCATCTACTCTTTATGGGAAATCTATATACCAAGTATCAGGTTTGTCCTACTTTCCCCCAATGAGAAAACGTGATTACAAGCTCCGTCACACACACACACACGCACACATACACACGCAGTCATGATCGCATAGATTCCTGACGCTAACGCCAAGAATGAAAAAAGAACACAAGTCTGTACAGCCATCCTAACCATCTTTTAAAGAAAAAAACAGGTCACACAGGGAATCAACCATTGATATTTGTACTCCCAACCCTTATGCCCTAAACGGACATTTCATTCCAGAGTTTTGACAAAAATATTTTTGTACCATTAATTGACATTTGGTTCAACTTTCCCATATTGAGCTTAGGGGTCTAGCCTAGAGAGTGACGTGAAGGTCATCAAAACTTATAGCCTAGGCCCCTATATCATTTCAGATATACAATATCTGGGCAAAGCTCTGGGACATCAAATTTAATCCCTCCAAATGCTTCATGATGTCTGTAAAAGCGTAGCTAGGCCTAGTTTGCCCATGCATTATTTTTAATATTAGCGCTGCGTAGCAACATCCTCGTTGTGATACCCAAGAGGGGTTTTAACGAGCATCCAGCAGAAGAAGTAGGCATATAGCCTGGCCTAATTGAACATAGGCTAAGGCCTAGGCTATATGATGTAGGCCCTATATGTACACGTAGGCCTAACTAACTTAGCCTAACTCAAGACTGTTTGGCTAGCCAAGTTAAGGTTAAAGACAGTTCAGGTTAGGCTAGCCCTAATTCGTTAGCACCCACTGCATGCCCTGTCACTGCCATAACCATGCAAGGTTATACAGTTAGGCCCTATATAGTTAGGCCTAGTCAGCTATATAGGTTGGTGATATCGTTAGCCTAGGCTAGGCCTAGCCGTAAGGCCTAGGCTAGACCTAGGATAGGCCTAGGCCCAGTTACTTGTGAATGTCACTCATAAATTATAATAGTTAATACATCATGATTTACCTCTGCTTGTGGATGGAATATTTAGACCTAGACGCTGCGGAGAAGTAATACGTTCTCTTGCCCTTGTCAATGCGTTTTCGGCTGTAGCTCCAACCACTTGTAATGTATTTGCCATGGCTTTATTTTGGTATTCGTCAGGTACCAGGTCGCTTTTTTTTTCCAGGACGAACGTGGGTTTGAGGTTTTTCATGAATTTACAAATTCGTTTGAAATCACAGTTAGGGTTTAGAAAGTGGGTTAGGGATCCAGTTTCTATAAAAATGAAGGATTGTCGTTCATAATCTGGGGTCAAAACTAGGAAAAAAGATTCAGAACATGTTTTTTAAAAAAGCGTCACATGTTTGGAATCCAGGGATTTGATTGGCCGATGCCCACGTTCGTCCTGGGAAAAAATACGCTACCAGGTCAGGTTCGTACGTACACACCTTGCTTAAGTGCTAGCTGGATCCCGATGGACAGCCGATATTCATTGTGCACATATCGACACCACGTACGTACGTACGCGTATCGCGGCAAGTTGTTTATAATGGCGCGCAAAGGCATGAGCAAAGTTTGGCGTTGAATGTACTAGCCAATCACATTCCACTTAAGTGGAATAGACTAGCCAATCAGATTCCACTTAAGTGAAATGGAATATCCAATCACATTTCACTGAAGTGAAATAGAATTCTACTTAAGTGAAATACAATTTCACTTAAGTGAAATAGACAGGACATTCCACTTAAGTGGAATTGTATTCCACTTAAGTAGAGTACAATCCAACTTAAGTGAAATTGAATTTAGCTTAAGTAAAATACAATTCCACTTAAGTAGAATGCAATTCCACTTAAGTGAAATAGAATTTAGCTTAAGTTAAATAGTATTCTGCTTCAGTGAAATTGAATTCCACTTAAGTGAAATGTATTCGACTTAAGTGGAATTGCGAGGTAAATGTTAAAACGGCTTGCCATAATGACACGTGTGTAGGCTTACGTTGCAAGTAACGAGGCAGTGATGGTTTCAAAGTTCCAGTAAACATCGATGCTTAACGATTTTTTGTACCGAATGAAAACAGTCAGAAATCACGTCGCGGTCACCATGTTATGTTTTGCATCGAACAAATAAGACGATGAGAGTATAATGTTATGGAATTCAACTGATATATGCTTTTACGCGACCCGCCATGCGGGATCGAAAACGTCACGGCCAAACGGCACTACCCAACCATCCCACTCTGACAAACAAAACTCAAGTCAAGCGAGCCAAAATAGTAAATAAAGCCACCGACCTGCAGAGACAAACCCCCAACCACCCACATTGATGGATCAACTGTAACGGTTAAGTACCAACTAAACAATGACAAATCTCCAACCCCAGCGTTTCATCTCTCGTTCAGGCTCGTCCAAACATGTAATAATAATAACAACAGGCTCGTACGTAAACACTAACATAACAGAAAGAATTAAAACAAATCACTTTAGGAAATAAAAAGAATAACATATCAGGTGACATGTCATGTGACCAACTTCATGTGAACAATTGGGTTGCCAAGGAGATCATAGAACTCGCAGGTCTGATATTGCATTTTAATACCAATTTACACCTTCACCCTTCTCCAGGAAACATGGTTATAACAAAGTTTCATCATCCATCACAGATTATGATAACGACGAAAAGGAGCATAATAGTAAATGTGCTGTTCGCGTTTATACTTTTGTCGTTTGCTTCAACGCCCTCTATTTTCGGCGAGGTCTGAGCTTCGTTAGTTAAAGACAACCCTTTTGTAACCGTCGGTCTAGATTGGAAAGTTCATGACGCAATTTGTTTCATTTGATCATTAGTGTCATGCTTTCTGGTGAGTTTTGAACCTATTTATATGATGGTTTTTCCTGTTAATTCAATGGTTTTGAATTATCCTTGATCTAAGTTTACTCTTGTGGCCAAGTTGTTCTGCCAGAAAGTGGTATTGTTCGTGCATGATGTATGCTAATGTTACTGTGATAGACTGATTTACGAGTTTCACAGTTGATTTTTGAGAGAAGAAATTCATTTGGCTACAGTTTGGGCTTGGGAATTACATTCAAAGAGATGTATAGTTCTTACAGATATTTTTCAGCTACATGGCGTATACATGTGTGACCTATTTCAAATTATATCACTACACATATCACCTTGATTGTGAACCTTGGGTACTTAGTTTTTGTACATACAGAGCACTCGCTAAGGCACCTCCAATCGCCATTTTTCTTCTTGACTATGAATATCCATGAGCTCGGATCTTCTCATCATTTTGCATGTGGTTTTGATTTCTTCAAGTCGCTGTGGAGTCTTAGTGTTAGATACAGGTGTTTTGTACTGCTATTGTGTATTGTTCTGCCTCTTGAAGATTGTTTATTGTTCATTCCTTTTTTTTTAGGTGACAGAACGAGCACTGAAACTTGTGATTCAGGGACATTTGAGCTAGGGGATAACATTCTGTAAGTGTTTTGCAGTACTGTGATATCTTCTCATGAAGACTTGATATGGTGTTTTTGACATTGGTCAAATGACTGTTTTCAAGGTGCTATTGTTAATCGCGTTTCTCCCATTAAAGCTTGTGCCCAGCATTAGCTGCCTTATTTTGAGTTGCAGTTACTAAATTGTAAAGCGATGCACACAGTTATGATTATACATTGTTTATTATGTTCAAATATTGTTATTTATTCATGTACTGAAGTGTCACGTGCCGGCTGCCCACTGATTATATATAAGAATATAAAAATAGGAAAGACAAGGATTTTGCTGCATGCAGTGTTACAAGTTATACATCAATTGACAGTAAACAAGTTTTTATATACGTTTATTGTGATATTTAGAACATATTCTCATTGGATGTGTTGTATTATCTGCATAATCCTTGGATTTAGGAGCTGTGAATGATTGTTTGTATGAGATAGCTGGATGTATTCTCATGTGTTGGATGGTATGCAGTGTGATGGGGTTTATGGTTGTTGTCAGTATGTATTCAGGTTTTCCTTGCTACCTTTAGCATCTCGAGGCTGATGTTTCACTAGCCATCGACTGTGTTTACTTTCAATGTTTTTCATGTACACATTAGTTATTAGTCTTTGTTTATGTTTCAGTTTAACCGCTCATGCACTCGCATGATTTGAAGTGAAATTAAAGAACCAAAGCAGAGAATTCAAAGTTTCCTTCCTTTGGTTAACTTATTGGTTACATGGCGCCCCGCACCCCAAGTCCAATTAACAGTTAACAACTTAGCAAACACATCACGGTCGATGTAGCGCACATTGTTACAAAGATATCTTACAACGTCAAGGCCGCCCAACACACATGCGTTAGGATAACACAGTATTGAACGGTGACAGGCAAGTTACTTGACAGCAATTTCGAAATCAACTACACTCTTCATCACTCTGCACTTAAATCCTATAACAAAAATCAAGAATTACAGATTACCCTGAATATTACACTTGCTAAAGCATAGGAATGGCTCTGTCAAAAGGATGAGAACACCATTCACAAAAAGTAGTAGTAGTCACAAACAATTGTCATAAAAAGTAAAATCAAAATAAAATAAAACTGTTAGCAAACTTCCTATCCACTAGAGAGCCTATGTAATAGAATGTGTAAAAGTAAGTTGGCCTGACGTTTCGATCCTAGCAGGATCTTCTTCAGAGGCTAAATGACAAGTAACAGTAACAGAAGGGACAAAAACATGCACAGAATACAGACAGGTTAATGAGCACGGTGAACACAATGAGATACATGTAAGTGGATTAGTAGACAAGGGATGGAGAGAAGAAAGCAACAGGGGAAGAGGAGAGGTAGGAGATAAACAGTGGAGGGACAAAGGGAGGATTAAGAAACGAAGTAGGGAATAAACTGGAGAAGGACAAAGACAGAAAGGTGTGGAGAGAAAAAAGGGGGTGGAAGAGAGCTGTGAGAAGAGGAGTGATGGGGGGGGGGGGGAGAGGGAACAAGGGGAGAAGGAGGGGGAGAAGGAAAAGTTAGTCATGTCCTTCCTGAATGTTGAGCCCATGAGGTTGAATGATGCGAAGGCGTTGCATCCACAGCCTCTCTCTGCTGATTCGTACTAGGTCAGGACGGCTACCTAAGGATTCAATCCCCTGTAGGGACATGTCGTTAATGGTATGATTGGGAAGGTTAAAATGTTTTCCAACTGGGGTCTCAGTCATCATGGTGTTGACTTTGGATCTGTGACCATAGAATCGCTTCTTGAGGGTGGTTTTGGTTTCGCCAACATACTGGATGCCGCAAACCCTACAAGAGATCAGATAGATGACATTGGTGGTTGTGCAACTGATGTGACCCTTAGTCTTGTGTGTGAGTTGCATGCTGTGGCTGGTGATGGAATTGGATTCAACAATGTGGTGGCTGCAGATGATGTATCTCGAAATATGATCACATTTGAAAGTACCATGCTGAATGGGTGTAGGGTTAGAAGTTAGAGGAGGAACAGCAGCACGCACAAGAAGGTCTCGTAGGTTGCGTGGTCGTCTGTAGACGATGGTGGGTTTTTCAGGGACGGCTCGTTGGAGTCTATCTGAAGTGGGGAGAATGTTGTGGTTGTTAGAGATGATTTTCTGAAGAGGAGGAAGATTTGAGTGGAAAGTAACAACCAGGGGCAGCTTGTTGTCGCAATCACGTCCCTTTTTGTTCTTCACTGCCAAAGTAGATGACCTGGAAAGGGAGCGAACTCTCATAGGGAGCGTCATAAAAGTAGTTAAGTAAAGTAGATGGCGCTCGTCGCCTTTTGCCAAGTCCATCGATAAGGAAACGAACATGGTTACCACTGTTACATATGAATTCATAGAGGCCCTTTGGGGATTAAAATCAAGTGAGCCGCACATTCAGCCTCACATTCAAGAATCTATTGAAGCGAACAACAAGTACGTATCCAGATATTAATTTTACCATGTATATCATACGGTAGCTTATAAGGGCCTTATATAATAGATTAGGTGGCCAGTACGTTTCGATAGGAACAAGCCTATGCTGTATGTATTTTACCCCCCTCAAAAACGAGGAAATTTAGGAAAGTGCAATATTTTTCAATATGAACAAATATAATAGGTGCGGCTGGGTATTAGCCTCATCGAAACTTCTTAAAACTTATGTCACTTATTAATACAATTATAACCTTTCATATGATGTATTATTTGGCGTGATACCGCCAAATATGAGAGAGCTACGGGCTCTAGAAATACCCCCTTCAAAAAAGAGGAAATTTCGGAAAGTGACATATTTTTCAATATGAAAAATATAATAGGTGCGGCTGGGTATTTTGCCTAATAGAATGTTTTTCAAACTGTTGTCACTCATTAATGCAATAATTACCTTTCATATGATGTATTATTTGGCGTGATACCGCCAAATATGAGAGAGCTAGGGGCTCTGGAAATACCCCCCTCAAAAACAATATACACGCGTGTGCAAAGGTGCTGATGGAAAATGTATTTTTCAATATGAACAAATATATTAGGTGCGGCTGGGTATTTAGGCTAATAGAAATTTCTTCAAACTGTTGTCACTAATTGATGCAATAATTACCGTTCATATGATATATTATTTGGCGTGATACCGCGAAGTATGATAGAACTACGGGCTCTGGAAATACCCCACCCCCCTCAAAAACGAGGAAATTTAGGAAAGTGACATATTTTTCAAAATGAGAAAATATAATAGGTGCGGGTGGGTATTTAGCCTCTTAGAAATTCCTTCAAACTTATGTCACTATTAATAGAATATTTACCTTTCATATGGTGTATTATTTGGCGTGATACCGCCAAGTATGAGAGAGCTACGGGCTCTGGAACCCCCCCCCCTAAAAAACAATATACATGCGTGTGCATATGTGCTGATGGAAAATGTGTTTTTCAATATTAACAAATATATTAGGTGCGGCTGGGTATTTAGCCTCATAGAAATTTCTTCAAACTTATGTCAGTAATTAATGCAATAATTACCTTTCATAAGATGTATAATTTGGCGTGCTACCGCCAAGTGTGAGAGAGCTAGGGGCTCTGGAAATCCCCCCCTATCAAAAACAATATACATGCGTCTGCATATGTGCTGATGGAAAATGTATTTTTCAATATGAACAAATATATGAGAAATAGGGGCTTTGGAAATCCCCCCCTCAAAAAACAGGAAATTTAGGAACGTGACATATTTTTCAATATGAACAAAATATATTAGGTGCGGCTGGGTATTTAGCCTCATAGAAATTTATTCAAACTGTTGTCATTAACATAAAAAACAATGCACTTTCTATTGATATACAATTTGCCACGTATTAGAGGGCTAGGCTACCTGGAAATTACCCCCTTAAATACGAAGATATTTTTTCAAATGACATGGAAAACTAACGCTTTAGGTACTGATGGATATTTAGCCTCATATAGAAATCTATTTGAACTGTTATCATTAAAGGAAAAGTTCAATGACAAATGAAACTGACCTAGTATGAATGAGGAGGAAAAACTACACAATAGCATGTGTGGTTCTTGGGATTATGAATGAACATGATATCAATGCACATTGCTTCCAGAAGCATTTGTTATTCTTGATAATGTAGGCCTAATTAGTGACTTCTTGAACAATATTATCTATGGAAATAGAATCTTCAAGCAACAATCGTTACAAATACATTGTTCAAAACTATAACAATGTACCAACCTACAAGTTAAATGGACCATATAATTAATAAGAATCGCTTTAACATCTCAACGTTATGAACTATAAGCACTAAATGAAACTATAACGTTAATTTAACGAATCTTCGTTATTTACGAGCTGCTTAATTTGGGGACTATTTTACACTACCCACCATCATTATACAAAAATTTACATACTGTTATGTTAGATGTTTTAGAACATTATTCCTTAATGGTACGGTGAAGGTTTTGGGGGCCTACATTCGCGAGCAAACAAACATAAAATTATTTTTAGGATTAATATCGAGAATTACGAACACGTTTGGCTGTTTTTAAACTGCTACGGTTGTTTCAACATTACTCGCTTATCGCCGAAAAACTAAAACCTGTAAGTTTCAATTATCGCTAATCGATTGTCAGAATGAGTAGAATAAACCGATTAAACACATTGAAACAAGTCATATTATGCGATTGATTCCAACTCTGAGAGTACTTGTATAATTAATTAATGAACAACAACCAAGTTGTCAAAAGTACTGTGTCGTGACGTTGAATGATGTTGCCTAGTATGAATCCCTCCATCAACTCAGTCTATGAATTATGCCAAAGATTATAAACCTATTGTCAACTGGGCCCCATACAGACTGTCCATATTCCTGTCGGAAGAAACAAAGAGTGTCGGAATGTTAACCCTCGTGTATATCATTGACATATGTGTTGATACTTTACGGAAGTGGTGATGGGATTAAGCTTCTTACACCTATACCACGGTTATAAATGTAATTACAAAATTTTAAGTGTAAACAGTTATAACGGGAAGTGGACACGCCCTTAAGTTTTATAACCACAAATTTCAAACCACGAACCCATTTGCCCCCGAATGTCATTTTCCCACCCCAGTTGCCCCACCCGGCCCCAAGTCCGTTTGCTTTGGAATTCACGGTCCGCTTTCCCAATATCATGCGATCTATATTTAAACGTTACCTTGGATTTGGTGGTATATGCCAGAGACCACTGTATGGAAATATTTTTAAGTTAATATGGAAATCCGGGGAGGAAACTTGAGCGCATATCGAGCAAATGCCTTGTGCATATGTTATATAAAGAAGTAATTTTCCCTGGTCATGATCGCTGTTGAGAAACGTGCGGTGAGCGCGCGGTGACACTAATTTCCAACTTCCGTGGAATGGAAATATTTACGTGATATCGATCGTGAATTTTAATGGTGTGCTTCCACCCCCACCCCCTCAAAACAATTAGGGAAACGTTACAAAATATGGATATTTGGTGAGTATTTTCTACATTTAACACACAATTTGATATTTGGTATTATATTTATTTGGCATGTGCATAAATACTAACCGTTTCCTGTTTTCTGGATTATCTCATCGCCACTGCAATTCTGGACATACAAGCAATCAAGGCCACTTTGGGAGTTTCGTTGTTGTTACGTCAGGGTTTAGGAGAAGGGCTATGGGGCGAATCAATAGCATTAGCTCTCCTATAAAACCACGACAGTTCATCCTTGCCAAAACATCATCAGTTAGCGATCATATGAAATCTGGAAGTCCATCTTAGCCAAAACATCCTAATTTAGTTCCCCTAAAAATAATGAAAGTCCATATGGGGTGAACCACTTGCAATTAGCTCTCCCATTAAATCATGACAGTCCATATGGGTGGAGACATCATCATTTATCTCTCCTATAATATCATGACAGTTTACATTGTTGTATGGAAACATCATTTAGCTCTCCTATGAAATCATGTCCATATGGGTGGAAACATCATCATTTAGCTCTTCTATCATATCGTGACAGTTTACATTATTGTATGGAAACATCAGTTAGCTCTCCCATGAAATCATGACAGTCCATATGGGTGGAAACATCTTTTAGCTGCATTCATATGAAATTATGACATATTATCATTAGCTCTGCTGTGACACCGTGTTCATGGAAGTTTAATTGGGCGGAAACATCAATATTCAGCTCTTTTATGAAATCATCACTGTCCATATGGGTGGAGACATCATTCTTTAGCTCACCTATAATATCATGACAGTTTACATTGTTGTATGGAAACATTATTTAGCTCTCCTACGAAATCATGACAGTCAACATCATCATTTAGGTCTCATATGAAATCTTCACAGATTATATTCGTGGAAACTTCATTTGGCTCTCTTATGATATTATGACATTCTATGTTGCAAGACACACTAACATTTGTCGGGATTTGCGCGGATACACAAACAATACGATCGTTGAGAAAAAAATTATTTTGCCACTCATTAGTCTTAGGGTCTCGTCATATCGAACTCATGAAGTTTATAATATACCGACAAACGCATGCTTCGAATGTCTGTCACTGGTACGTTCCCAGCTAACACACAACGTAATAATAACGTTATTTTTTGGTTGTATTTACGTTGGTGTCCGCCCAACGTAACGAGAACGTAAATAAAACGTAGCCAACTTACGTAATATCACAACGTTTTTAAAACGTTTCCAAAAAACGTTTGAATAACGTTAAATAAAGGTTACGTTTTTAAAAACGTTGTATTAACAGTTTCACGATTCGTTATATTTACGTTTAAATATTACGTTCACACAACGTAAAGTTTTACGTTTATATAACGTTGCAGTTTCGTTACCCCATAATGTAACATACTTTACGTTGTATAAACGTTAGCACCTTCCGTTATATTTACGTTTGAATATAACGTCCACACAACGTAAAGTTTTACGTTGATATAACGTTGTAGTTTCGTTACATCATAACGTAACAGAATTTACGTTGTAAACACGTAAGCATGTTACGTTTTATTTACGTTTATATTATTCGTTAATACGACGTCACACTTTACGTTGTAAAAACGTTAGCAAGTTTCGTTATAATTACGTATAAATTATACGTAAATACGACGTTGGTGTAATACGTATATATTACGTTCTAACTTCGTCAAGAAAATAACAAAACAAGAGAATTAATTTTCAATGTTTCCTGTTTATAGAGGCTAAATTCAAAATGTTTCTGTGGTTGTATAGTAAACGCTTATTATTAGGTTATCATGTTATACAGCACTTACGTAAACAGTTCCGTGCATAGGTCTAAATCCAAAGCTGTTCAAGTTACATATACCAACTATATAGCTGTCGATTACTTTAATTAATGAGTCGCCGTGGATGAATCATTCTTGATCATAATTATATTAGACTCCAAGGATATTACGCTTCTTCCCCAAATTCCCACCGAACCGTCCATATATATTCTAACGCGGTTCCATGTATCCTCAGATCTGGAGTCCATCCCATATACAAAGTCGTTATAACAACAATACATATAATATTTGCATTGTTAGCCTACTAATACTATGACGACAATCACAAGTTCACAACATACTTATTCGCAGACCACAAGCCTGGAAACATGCAATGCATGCAGGCCTTATTATTTACTGTACGTCCTGCACGTTAATCTAAACGAGCTTGATCGGCCTTGCATTACTAGTACGGTTGCTTTAAAAACCCGCTGAAAGCAAATTCCTGATACAACTGGGTTCGTACGACAACACCGGTCCTGTCCGTGCAGCGTATGAAAGTGTTCATGTGAGGTGAGCGTGGTTCTATAAGGAACTGAGCATGGGCAGTACGGCTTTGAACGAAAAAAGGCGCCAAAGTAAGAAACTACCTAAAAGTGTCTTCATTCTTTCAACCAAAGAACTCAGCGGAACTGGGAATTAAGCGTTTTTTTCTAAGCAAAATCGCATGTACTCGCATTCAAAAAAATTTAGACGCATACTCGCAGTGAATCAGATAGCTGGCTATCGTAGGGCCGTTATTACATGCTGCAGCCGGCAACTTTTACAATAAAAAGGGTGCAGAAGAGCTTCCCACAGATATAAACGAAGACTAAGTAATCAACAGTACAGTATATATGGACATGAATTTGTGCAAGGCCCAATCGCTGCACTCAAAGGCGACCGCCTGCAATAAGCACGCACGTAATTGGTTCGAAGCTGACGATGTAGGCGTGGTTATTAGGCTGAGCATGGGCAGTACATAAACAGGCATAAAGGCGCCAGTTTTGGAAAGTACTAAAAAGTTACTTATTTCAACAAGAGAACCCAGCAAGGTAAGTACTCAATCTTTTTTAAGCAGAAAATCAGTATTATTTACAACTTCAATGTAAACGCAAACACTATTTAATGAATAATTTGGAAATACATATCAAATGTTGAAAGTTATTTGTAATTCTTGTAATTATTTTCTTCTTCTTTTCATATAAAGTCATTATATTCCGAAAGTCACTCACTTAATTACAAACTGTGAATAGGCCTAGGCCTCCTATGCCTATAATAAAGACTCAGTACACTGAGTAAAATAGTCAAACATATATACACGGTAGCCTGGCTACA
>JAIPMN010258179.1:0-11740 GCA_020650975.1 Apostichopus californicus
CATGAAGTAATAATTGTTGTTGCAAGGAACATGTACTTGTCATGTAGTTACATCACCATACCAAGTATGAACTACATCAGAGTTGAAGAGATATTGACATTTTAAGAATTTTATGGTAAGACCCGCCTTCTCATTAATATTCTTGAGATGGGAACCAGAAACAATATGGCACATCTACTCATCCTACAGTAGGTCATCTACCTATCTAGTTTGACATCGATTGAACTTGTGTTTGTTGAGATATGCTGTTTTTTAAGATTTCCCATTAAACCCCATCCACTCATGAATATTAATGAGAGTAGTGTATAGACCCAATATAGGACGTCAAGTGGGACCCGATATAGGACGTATTGTCATGTGGGACCCCATATAGGAAACTTTAGCATTTGTGACCTATGATAGGACATAGGTTGACCCTTAGACAAGTTGGACATGTGTGAGTAAAACACAAGGTCAAAATGAGAACAAAAGCGATGTGTTGTACAGTTTTTTTGTTTTTATTCGAGAGCAACACGGCATCACATCAACCAAGAAAATAACATCAACCAAGAAAATATGGGTGCGCAAGTCATACATGTAAAAACAAAAATGATATCGATAGTACATCACTACTTTGGTTATCGTTTTACCATAACGGTGAGGAGACTAGGGGTAGCTATTGTACGCAAAACCTGTGTACCGCTGGCTATATGTTACAGTGTAAAAACATCAAAGCATGTGAATAGTACACGTATTGAACAAAAGGATAAGTCAATAGTGGCTTTAGTGACAATAACAATAGCGACTCGTCCGTTAGGTAGGATATCGATCAGTTTCTGTTTGAGGCAAACAAATACTAGCCCCTAAGATCATTGTCCGTTTGCTATATTCGCGCTCAGTAGACAATGAAACTCAATGTTCTCCTTTGGGGTCTTAACCTATCCTTTAGGATTTTGCGCGGTAATGTAGCGGGGGACGGATTTCCAAACAATTTAGTACACAATGATATACAAACACACTAGCTAAATATGAGAAAAACACTGTATTGAATATTGAAAGGTATCCACCATATATGCATGCAGCACTTTTAGAATACGAAACCTCTTTTGTCATTTTCAAAGGAAATGAAACTTTACTAATAAACATTTCATGAAACGTCATTTGGGAGACGACAGTTACAAAAGCCTTAGTTAAATAAAACTTTAATTGCAAAGATAACACTTTTTAATCAAATGAAAAGTAAATTTTTAGCTAGCATATTTCATTAAATGAATTTAATTTGGCTATAAGAGAACGTAAAATACAAAGTAAGTGTTTTAATAAATAATGTAAAAGTTGTAATAAAACTAAACTTGAGTGACAACAAGCGATTTCATGATTTCCAAACTTGTCTTCATTACGAAACAATTCATAAAAATCACCTTCGAACATGCCGCGCATACTTAAATTTATTCATAAATGTGAAATAGTGTATCAAACATTTAAAGTAAACGAATTAAAATTATTTTAGTCAATTAGAAAAACTTTTCCTAAACGTTTCACTTGATCTGAAACTGAAAAACGTTAGCACCGAACAGTTCATGAAACGTCACTTTGTAATTGAATCAAATAAAAAAGATAAAAGATGCAACATTTCATAAAATGTATGTCAATTGTAGAAAACATTTCATTTAAATCAAATTTTTTAAATTTTTCATCCCAAACATTGTAAAGTTAAGGAGAATAAAATTCATCGTAATGTAAAAGTCAAAATAGATTTTTCCTAAAAGTTTCACTTGATCTGAAACCAAAAATCGTTAGCACCGAACAGTTCATGAAACGTCACTTTGTAAATAATAAAATTAAAAAAGATAAAAGATGCATCGCTAAACACATTTCATAAAACGTATGTCAAGTGTAGAAGACATTTCATTTAAAATAAATTTTTTAATTTTTGATCCCAAAACATTGTAAAGTTAAGAAGATTAAAATTCATCGCAGTGCCAAAGTTAAAATAGAAACATTCTTTTAACAAACTAACCAATAAAAATGTTAATTTAGTCATTCTTTCGGAAACAAACGGTGCATAGATAGTTTTATATATTAAAGGAAAAATAAAGTTACACGTAAAAGGTTTACAACCATTTGAATGCTTTACAACAACACTTTTTTTAACCATTCACATATTTTTAAACTCAAAAGACGTTTGCAATTAACAGTTCACCCTTATTTGTAAATAAAAATTTACAAAAAAAATTTTAGCTGCAACATTTAACAAATATCATCATATGAACAGACATGAAGAAAGCTCTTCGTTTATGATAAATTTTGAATCACAAACATTGTACAAGTTAAATAAAAAAAATAAAAAATCATTGAGATAAACACGTTCGATAACTTGTGAACTTTCCATTTAAAAATGGTAACCATAACATTCATTTTCTATCCAACGCTTAACTTCAACCAGACAAGATCGAAAAGAGTTCGGAGAGAGAACCTTGTGTCACTGATCCAAACGTTTTACTGCAGAAATTTTAATCGTTGTTTCACGTGCCTGTCCACATTAAAATGTTTCATGTAATCCGAGTAAAAGGAAAGAAGCACCAAACGCGGTTGCCACGATGCAGCAAGTTCTCAAAATGTAGTTCCGTTGAGAGTATCATGTTAGTATCTCTCAGCTTTATTATCCACCAGTAAAGCGCAAACATGCTGACCACGCAATCAAACATGCATCGTTCACGAGCGCGATCCAACAAGGTATCAAAATCAGACCACGAATGCCATCAATGAAAATGTAGACCACCGCGGGACCAGCGTTCAAGAACCTGCAAAGTCATTTCGAAGTCCTTCAAACATTGTGGTAACTATAGGTAACCGAAGACAAATGTGTCGTTTAAATTTGCTCCTCTGAAGTCATAACATGACTATGTACCCATCATGACACGCACGACCTTCACTCGAACGAAGCACTAGTCCAAATGACAGAACTTGGCACCAGGTGGCCTTAAATGTAACCTAATGAGTGGGACCATATTTTGGCAAATGATGTCATAGATCAATTTTTAGATCAATATTTTTATTGCTGCCTATACCACAGCTCAAGCACGATTGAAGTTATACCACTACCTGGAACGCCTTGACGAGAGAGTACTTTATTTTGACACCGATTCCATTATTTACGTATCTCGCGAAGGACTCTATGATCCAACGATCAGATCATTTCTTGGCGATATGACAGATGAGCTGGCGAAACCATTTGGAGAAGGGAGTTACATTACCCGATTTGTGTCTGGCGGCCCAAAGAACTATGCTTACGAAGTGTATAGCACAAAAACAAAACAAAAAACAACCCATTGCAAAGTGAGGGGTATTACCTTAACACCGGATGCGGCAAGCCTGGTCAACTTTGAGACCATGTCTAAACTCTTGGATCATATCACCAACGGTACGTCGAAGGAAGAGGAGAAAATTACCATCATTAGAGAGCATGACATCAAGACGATTATCGGAAACTCCTGAAGGAAGTCGTCATGATTGACTTACAACAATTGGAAGCGGCGTTCTCTCTCGACGAAAACGTGACCTTCACACACGTTGCCGTGTTCATCATGTATATGGTGGATATGCTCATTCTTCATGGTGAGATCGGACCGACCAATTACCAAGACTGGTTTCGTGTAGATAGACCCATGATTAGACGGTTCCGTGGACGCCTCGTACCTTTCAGGTCATAAAACAACATATCAAACACGCTTCGTGCCATTTGATCGTAGGACGGAGAGGATTCGGGATCAATTCCCCCTTTTAGAACGCTTAGCCCACTGTTCACCGGCAAAACTTTCAACTGTCTTGAAGAACATTGATCCAAAACTGTTGCTTACCCTCTGTGAATGTGCGTTGAACATCTTACACGGAAACGTGCCTTTGAATAACCAACAAGAAAAACGACTCAAGCGGCACAAGCATTGTCTTCGTCTACTTGCTGATCGCCAGGTTTCGAGAGGCAAAAAGAAGAAAGCGCTTCACCAACGAGGAAGTGGGGCATTTCTCCAGTCGATGTTAGAGGCCGTGCTACGTTTGCTATAAGATGGATTATGGAAGGAAAATGATTCTTGTGCCACAGGGAAGTACTGTCGGAAATCCGATGAGACGGTGGAGACGTTGAAACACATTCAGCAGTTACTGGAAGAAAAAGCATCACCGGACACTCAACAATCTCGACGTCTCGATGATGTAATTAAAGCTATTTTATCACAGACGGATTTGACGGAAGAAGAGAAAGCCAAACACTATGCGCAAGCCATACAGAGACAGCTCCTGTTTCAGAGACAAGGCAGAGAAGATGAACCATCACGTGATGTACAGACCGTTGCAGACATACCACTATTCGAGACGATTATAGGAAGTGTCCCGAAAACATTTCAGGCAAAAGCAGAAAAGCTGGTTCGCTTCCTCACAGATCACCATATCAAGTGGTTACCCACCGGAGAATTAATTGGGACGGACAGTCATAGCATACCTAGTACTCATATCGTAGACTTGGTCAACGATCTCGTGCGACACAGGAAAACCGTGAAGCCAAACGGGCGGGAAGCATTAGCACGACAGCTGAGTGATACCAATATCCTTCGTGAACTCGTCGGTAATGAAGAGCGATGGCGTACTGACGCAAATCCGTTGTCTCTGTGCCTGCTGCAGTGGTAAGATCGTCACCGATGTCGACGGACTCGCTAGCGACCATTCTTCACGATCTCTACTACGACGCTTCGCATCCCGCTGGTTACAGAGGCGTAAATGCCCTACTTCGTCACGCCAAGAAACGAAGACCAAACAAAAAGTTACAAGATGTCAAAGCATGGTTGAGGACACAGGACCCTTACACGTTACACAAACCGAGCCGAAAGCGTTACAGCCGCAATCGCATCTACGTCAAAGGGATTGATGATCAGTGGCAAGCCGATCTCGTTGACTTCAGACAGCTCTCTCGTCAAAATCGTGGTTTTAAATATCTACTGACGTGCATCGACATTTTCTCTAAATATGCATGAGTCATTCCTCTCAAGGATAAGACGGGTACATCTCTGAAAAGGGCCTTCCGGGATATTTTGAAAGATGGACGTCAACCTCGAAAGTTACAAACTGATAAGGGATCCGAATTTTTTAACCGGCAGTTCAAGAACCTTTTGATCGAAAAAGAGATCCACCTCTTCGCCACACACAACGAGACCAAGGCAAGCGTCGTGGAAAGATTTAATAGGACCTTAAAGGAAACAATGTGGAAGTACTTTACGGCAAACCATACGATGGCTTATCTTAATGTGCTACCGAAACTGGTGACCAGCTACAACAGTGCGCATCATCGCAGTATCGGCCGATCTCCCAACTCCGTGACCCTCAAAAATTAACTCGACGTGTGGCGCACATTGTATCCACGTCAGACTTCACAACAGCCACAGGTCTTTCGATTTGACGTCGGTGATAAAGTACGACTGAGCATGACGGTCCGTCCATTCCGTAAAGGTTACTTACCTCGATGGACGGAAGAAATTTTTAAGGTGAGCGCACGACTACCGAGACGTCCACCTGTATATCGCATCAAAGATTAGGATGGTGAGGTGATCCATGGTGCGTTTTACGAAACGGAAATTCAACGTGTCGACAAACATGACAAGGACGTGTACAGAGTGAAGAGAGTGTTACGGCGTCGCAGAAAGCAAGACGGGAAGATGGAATATTTCGTCAAATGGACCGGTTATCCTTCAAAGTTCAATAGTTGGACGGATCAACTCATAAATTTGTAACATACTGGGGTTCAGCTTCACATCGACACCGATGTTGGAAGAAAACGGATTGATGCGGCATCATGGACAGTTTTACGTCACACTACCTAGTAACAGTTCTCTGGATATTTATCCGGATAACTCATTGGCTCACTACTTCACGCAATTGAGCAAACCGTTAACTCTCCAAGGTGCTTGGGAAGTAGCACTCTCCAGTATTTCTTACCCTCGCTCCTGGTATGATATCGAATCTCATCATGGTGCTTTTAAGTATCGCATGCGTCCAAACCAATCATTTACCAATGTGACCTTCAAAGACTTTCGAATGAGTGAACAGCCACATCGCGACATCATGGACTGGTTCCGCGATGCGTGTCCCAATCTAACATTCGATTTCCAACCAAAAACCGGTAAAATGACGGTTTCTACGGAAGTAAACGAGCCGTTTTTCGAAGTGGAAGAGACGGGAAGAGTAACAACACTCATGGGATTCTATCATCCCGTCAGAGAAAGTGTCCCGTCTATCGGTGGTGATCGCAAATTCGAACTTGACGGTAACATATATACCGGCGATCGCCCCATGGATCGAGATCCACTTCATGAACTATTTATTTATACTAACATCATCGAAAATCAATTGGTCGGTGATACCAGTGCACCGCTGTTAAAGACGGTGGCATCCAAAGGCCGCTTTCCACAGATGGTGACATTTAAATACGATAGACTGGAATGCCATTCCGTCATCTCTAGTCTCATTTCCACGATCGAAATCGATATAAGAGACGAAACCGGAGAGCGAGTACCATTTCAAACTGGACGCGTCGTCTTGACGTTACATTTCCGCCAAAAAACGTTCCGTCTTATTGTGAAGCATCATGAGTCAAGGTCTTCCTGTGTTTCAAGCTCCCTACTACCAGCGTGGTCATGAACTTGGAGATGTGTTAGGTATTCTTCGTGAAGCCATTCCGTTTCTGAAACCTGTTTTTAAATCTCTGGGTAAAAGTGCACTCAGAGCTGGTGTCAACGTGGCAACGGATGTACTAGATGGCCAAAAGTGGGTTCGTCATTGAAAAGAAGAACCGTCGAAGAAGTGAAACGACGTGTGAATCAGGAGGGCAGCGGTATGCGTAGACAAAGGATACCCGTCAGGAGACCCCGTGCCATAGTCATTCACAGATCAAGAGGCAGGAAACCGAAAAGCTATAAAACGACGAAAACTTGCGAAAAAACTCATTTCGACTCGTGCCTTCAAGCGACAAAAACTTCATCGGGATATTTTCAGTTAAGGCAGCAAAAGTGAAATGGACACTTTTAGTGTCCCACCGACACAGATCGTCATCGATCGAGGTGTGTGGGAGAAAATCAACCCCATCGCCGGATTGTCTCAACCTTTTGAATTTGAGATTCCGGGCACCGGGGACCAATACTTCGATCTCGAAGAGACGCAACTTTTCGTCAGGTGTAAAATTACCAAATCCAACGGCGGTGCTCTCGTACATACTGGAGATCACGTGGACAGTGTCGGACCCGTCAATTATCCCCTCCATGCACTCTTTAAACAGGTCGATGTTTCACTCAACGGTCAACAAATTTCGGATTCTTCGGCATGTTATCCGTACAGAGCATACATGGAAGCGTTACTCAACTATGGTCGTGAAGCCAAGACGAATCATCTGAGTACTGCCTTGTACCAGAAAGATACACCAGGACACATGGAAGACAGCAATGCGGTCAACGGCTCTAACAAAGGACTCAATACCAGAGCAAAGCATTTCAAAGATAGTGTAGAAGTGGAACTGATGGGTCGCCTACATTGTGACATTTTCCACATGGATCGATACTTAGTGAACGGTGTTACCATGAAGTTGAAATTAATCCCAAACAACGATGCGTTCGTGTTAATGACTACCAATGATGCCGCAGGATACAGAGTTCAGTTCACAGAAGTAGCCCTCTATATACGTAGAGTGACACCGAGTGCTACCATGCTACTTCAACATGCGAAGGTGTTGGCGAGTGGTACTACTGCTAAATACCCCGTCAACCGCGTACAAGTTCGGACCAAAGACGTCCAGGCCGGCAGTACGAACGTCATATCCGATCACTTATGGTTAGGGCAGCTACCGAGACGACTCATCCTTGGGATCGTGAAAACAGCAGCATTCAACGGTCATTATGCTAAAAATCCATTCAACTTTCACCATTTCAAAGTCAACGAAGTCTCACTGCGCTACGCTGGACATATCCATCTTTCAGAGGCATTGAAATTACGCTTTAACGAGGACGGATCTGCCAATCAAACAATAAGAGCCTATGACTTGCTTTTCACGGCTCTACACAAAAAGAATTTAGATGAAGGGATAGACGTCACTCGCAACGACTACGAAAAAGGCTACACATTATATGCCTTCGATTTTACACCCGATCTCGCCGACGGTGCCCATTATAACCGTAATGTTGAAGGTACATTGGATCTGACGCTACGCTTTGACGAAGCCTTAACCGAGAGTGTTATGCTGATTCTGTATGCCGAGTTTGACAATCTTATCGAAATCGATCAGCACGGTAACGTTTCATTCGACTTTATTCGTTGAAAATGGACAGCACGACGCTGACGAAGATCCTCGAGAGAGATACGTTTACATCACCTACATTCCGAGGTGTGTTTGCATCCGACAATTTGCCAACACGACGTCCTGAACCAGGCAACTGTTACGTGTTCAACACAGATCCATCGGCTTATGAGGGTCAACACTGGACGTACTTGTTCGTGTCACGAGACCGCACCGTCGTAGAATATTTCGATTCTTTTGACCGACCACCCACGACGATACCAGGCATCGCATGGTTTCTTCGAAACGAAGTTGTTCGGTACAACACACGCCAGTTACAATCGCTGAGCTCTCATGTGTGTGGACATTACTGTTTGTATTATCTCTTACATCGGTGCCGTGGACAACGTATGGCGGATATCGTTGGAAGGTGTACCGATGACGTTCACCGTAATGACCAAGATGTATATTATTTTATTAAACCATATCTTTAACGATTGATCATTTCAATGTTCACTATTTCATGTGTTTACCAAGTTGTTGTTCTAAACAAAATCATGCATGATTTTATGTGTTTACCAATTTTTTGTTTTGTTTTGTTGTACAAATGTTACATACTTTAAAATAATGATGGTATTAAAATGTGCTAGTATCCGAAATGAATTTCGTCGGAACGGATTTACCGACCGTCTCCTCACCGTTATGATAAAACGATAACCAAAGTAGTGATGTACTATCGATATCATTTTTGTTTTTACATGTATGACTTAAGCACCTATATTTTCTTGGTTGATGTTATTTTCCTGGTTGATGTGATGCCGTGTTGCTCTCGAATAAAAACAAAAAAACTGTACAACACATCGCTTTTGTTCTCATTTTGTCCTTGTGTTTTACTCACACATGTCCAAACATGTCCAAGTTGTCTAAGGGTCAACCTATGTCCTATCATAGGTCACAAATGTGTCCTATATTGGGTCCCACATGAAAAACGTCCTATAATAGGTCCCACCTACGTCTTATATCGGGTCCCACATGACGTCCTATAATAGGTCCCACATGACGTCCTATAATAGGTCCCACTTGACGTCCTATATCAGGTCCCACATTACAATACGTCCTATAATGGGTCTATACACTACTGCGGCCTGTTGGTTTATATGGATGGCTTTCGTTTTGTATGCGCGAGATCCCGGGTTCGATTCCCCGCCAACATTTTGTCCTTTTACATTTGTTTCCTTTTATTTTGATTTGCACGATTGATGAACATGCAGCATTTGAATGTGTTGCATTCTAACTACTAAAACGGTATCATTTGTTTTGTGTTTTAACGGTCAACAAATAGTCATTACCGATCGTCTATAGGTAATTACAGTGAATAAGCCATTTATTAATCGTATCTAGTTTCCGTAAGCAAATGAATTACATATATATGATGTCTCGAAGCAACGTTTTAGGTGTAAAGGCCCCTTCGCGTCGCACTTTTATTGCTACAAGTCAAAAGAGGCTCGAGTGAGCATTATTACGTGTAGATTACGTATATAAGGAACGACATAGACGCTGATTTCGGGAATAATTTGTAAATATGTATCATGAGTTGCGAAAAGATACACTGGGTAACCATATCCAAGGTCAATATGTAGCTATTATCGATCGGCTATACGCAATTGCAGTGATTACGTCATCTGTTTCTCGTATCGAAGGTATATCCCATAGCTATTACCGATTGACTGGACGACAACGTGTCGAAGCTACTTAGGCTATGCTACCATGTCAGCTTATGTACAAGCGGCCTGTTGGTTTATGTGGATGGCTCTCGTCTTGTATGCGCGAGATCCCGGGTTCGATTCCCCGCCAACATTTTGTCCTTTTACATTTGTTTCCTTTTATTTTGATTTGCACGATTGATGAATATGCAGCATTTGAATGTGTTGCATTCTAACTACTTAAACGGTATCATTTGTTTTCATGTTTTAACGGTCAATAAATAGTCATTACCGATCGTCTATAGGCAATTACAGTGAATAAGCCATTTATTAATCGTATCTAGTTGCCGTAAGCACATGAATTACGTATATATTTTGATTTGATTTGATTTATTTGTTTTTCACGTGTAAATTTACAGTGTGAAGGAAGTCTTCCAAAAAGCGTACAACAGCTTAACAAAGTAGAAGACTCCCTGTAAAAAGAAAAGAAGAAAAGTATTTACATATCAATACAAAATATAATAATTCGACGATCAATGAAATACTATATTATGATAATATTTACGATAATAATTTGTTATCGTGCCAATGAATGGATGACTTATTAATAACTGGATATTACGTCTTTGGTTAGATGCTTTTTGAATATCTTACTGGATACTTTGGTTTTGAAACTCTCTAGTTAAAAAATCATGAAATGTGTTAGGCAATAACCCATTCCATGCCTTATATGCAAGCGTGGCAAGATTTACACGAATAATGTCGGTAACTTTTAATAAATTAAGATTCTTGAAAAGTTGATTTGTGTGTTCACGAGGTGCAACACGTGAAATATGGCGCATGGCTTTCTTTTGGAGAATAATAAGCGGATGAAGATTGGTTTCTGGCGTGCCAGACCAAATAATTGAACAATATGAGATGTGTGGAACGACCAAAGTTTGGTAGAGGGTCTTTAATATGCGCTCTGGTAGAAGAAATTTCAATTTTGATAAAATCCCAACGCTTTTCGCTGCTTTCCTGCATACTGTAGAAATGTGCTCATGCCACGAAAGCTTATTATCAATATATACACCTAAAAACTTAGTAGTATAAACTTGTTTTAGAATTATACCACCCATGGTGATATCTTTATCCCAGCTAAAATTTCTGGAAGTATTAAAAGCAATATAGATTGCTTGGATTAGAAGCTCTAAATATTAGGTAATCAGCATAATATCTCAACCGATACAGTGGCGCGATTGGTTGGCGCATGTGTATTAGCTGTATAGCGCGACTTTCTTTTGCACTTGGTGGTTCGAACCCCAGTGACGTGTTTTGCCGATCTTTTGCACCTCTTGCTTGGATTAGGAGCTCTAAATATTAGGTAATCAGTATAATATCTCAACCGATACAGTGGCGCGGTTGGTTGGCGCATGTGTATTAGCTGTATAGCGCGACTTTCTTTTGCACTTGGTGGTTCGAGCCCCAGTGACGTGTTTTGCCGATCTTTTGCATCTCTTGCTTGGATTAGGAGCTCTAAATATTAGGTAATCAGTATAATATCTCAACCGATACAGTGGCGCGGTTGGTTGGCGCATGTGTATTAGCTGTATAGCGCGACTTTCTTTTGCACTTGGTGGTTCGAACCCCAGTGACGTGTTTTGCCGATCTTTTGCACCTCTTGCTTTGATTAGGAGCTCTAAATATTAGGTAATCAGTATAATATCTCAACCGATACAGTGGCGCGGTTGGTTGGCGCATGTGTATT
>JAIPMN010258222.1:0-10480 GCA_020650975.1 Apostichopus californicus
GCGCAGTGGTCAAACTAAACAGCACAGGGAGACGGCCTCTCACTTCTCCCTCCAACAGATGTGTTTACGCTATGGGTAGTCAGACCACCCATTGATATGTGATATCATTTTGCAATTCATTATCAACACGCCCAAACGTTACCAAATGTATTACTTTACATTTTGGTAACGACCCTAACTGAAGAGACGATATATACTCAGCACACTAATAGATGCGTTTGAAGAAAGAAAATAATTCAAAATTTCCAAAATTCAACGCTACTGCTGCTAAAGACGGGGAATGGTTGGGTGTTATTACAAAGCAGACTCATTAACTTTTGGATAAAGGAGATCAAACTATACAGTTCAATACAGGTAAGTTCAACATGTCATATTTATTTCGTTTGAAGACACTCAGGTGACTTGGGGTTTTTCTAAAATTCAACAGAGTTCCCCTACAAAGTTAACGTCAGATAGTAGCAACGCGCATTACACTCTTCAGTTAAATTATAAATATCTGAAGTTCTTATTTTATCACTTTGTTTAGATTAAGTAAAGTCATTATCATGCATTGCAACTTATGGAACGCCAAAAGAACCACAACTGATGATGAGAATGTAATTTTATATGATTACGTAGTCATTTTATAGGATGTTATAATGAGTATATACTATAACAAACAGATTAAACTCCATAATATACACACTGTACACGATAATAATAATAAACTTCATGGTGATAATATGAATCTAGACGATGATAATATATAAAAGTACATGATAATACTACGAAACTATACGTCTATAATCAGAAATTACACAAATATAATAAGACGCACTGCGTCTGCATTTGTATGATATTTGGATATCTGTATAATGTATAAAGGATATGTAGATATCCTATAACTTGTCAGCAAAATACACGGTATGATGTTGCCGCCGTGGACTGGACAATACAAACTTATGTATCGTAAGTAATTGGTCATACGATTAAACACGTCACACACACAAAACAACTGTGAAAACATAACAATCAGCTAACCTGTATGCGAGTCGTGAGGTTCACCTTATGAATTATATACACACGAATTCGCGTATACGTACATATAAGCATACGCCCGTGTTTTGTATCATAAGCAGTTTTAATAGTATCGTGTATTCGAATAGTTATCATCGTGCGGTTCTTATTATTATCTTGATCATTATTATTATCATCGTGTAAACTCAGTATTTTATGGTGTATTTTAAGTATATTATTATATAAATTTATATTATTATCATATACTATCACATTATCATCAGTTGTGATCCTTTTGGCGTTCATAACAATGTGGTGTATTGCTAACAATTTAGACTTTGAACTCTCTTTTTCCTTCTTGTGCAAGCGTATAGTGCTTCAGTTACTAACCGTTGAATTATAGGCAGAACACGACATCTTTTGTATTACGGGTTAGGAACGCTACGTAAGTACGTAGTCTGTACATGAAGCATAGTATTCCCGGTCATGAAATTAGCGAGGACATCAGCCTAAGCAACGGTAAGCGAAGGATGATCAACTGTTCTATTGTTTGTTTGAGCAGCAATAGCGTAACCAATTCTTCACTGTTTTTCCTATAATTTCTATCATATAATTTTAGGGACATACTCATTGTAATAAGGCACATTTTTCATACAAAGAATTTTAATTAATAATCGACCTTTAATTTGTAACATACAAAATCAGTATGCACGTATACTTTGCTTACTTCGAAACTGATATCCATTGTTCCAATATTCTTAAAATATGTCTTCCTTTGTTGCATTTCTAGCTCTGTCATGTTGACAAAGATGGACGGATAAGGATTATTTTTCAGTACATGCTGTCAATTGAACAGAAATCAACCTTTGAGAAAGCCACTGCTTAATATAATATGTTTTAATACTAATTGTTAATACTTATAATTTGTTTTTCGAAATTTAAAAATGTTACTGTTTAATATTATTGTAACTTAAACTTGTGCGTCTTTTCATCGTTTTTACACTTTTATTAATGGTTAAATATCAATACTTTCAGCTAATGATAGCTTCTAGTATTTAAACCTATAATGTTCATAAAATCTTTCGTTTTGTCTTTTTTTTTAGCCAGCTCCGTTACTGCTTCTGTTTTTAGTGCATGCCAATAATTTTAGTTTTTATAGGAAGGCTCAAGAATTCTGCTAATAAATAAATATTTCCTTGCACAAAGAAGAGCGTTACTATCCAATTATCATAAAATTATCAGAAGGAATTGGTCATGGGTTGAAACAGTTTGTCTGTTATTGCTGCTGGGCTGTGGGAAGAACATTGTAACAGGCAATAACGCGACCGGTCATGGGATACTATATTGTGTTCATTTAGAAGAGAAGAGAGAAAAAAATGGTGATAGCGAACCTGAAAACAGTATCTACTATAAACATCTATATAAATATAACAATAAAGGAGAATACAGTTTCTACTGTTAACCTATGAGAATCGGGTGCCGTTGGAAATAACACAGAACACAGGACGAACAAAGACATCATGTGTTGTTTTACCTTTATATCTGAACATTTCAGTCGAGCCTTTCTAGACGTTTTTAGCCACGACGTTAGCCCCTCTGTTTCTCACACATGTAATCTAGTAGCAAAAGTGGAATTACAAAGATTACACGATGGAGACATCATAGAGTATCGAGTATAATTTAAGACACGCCAGGTATACTCACTGTTATTCCTATAATTGGTAGTAGTTAGGGTTGCATTCATAGTTTCATTATTTGTATTATTGGGAGTGTGTTACTTGCATATGCAAAGCAATACTAAATGTAGTTTAAGAGCAACTATATTTTATGATTTTTCAAAGAAAAACATTCTTTTGCATTCTGCGTATTCCAGGAATAACACAACGCGCTACATGTGCTGTACCGCATAATTCCTGTTATGCAAATACGTTCTTATAGGACAAAAACGTCCTGAAGATGTTGATTTTGTTTTATTTGCGTATAGCGTATGCATTATAATAAACCTACATAGTAGTTCACTGACGTGACGGCACTTAGTCTGTCTTTATCATTATCACCATTAGACTTTGAACTTTGTCACGGATTTAATTCAACTTTCATTTTGCAGTTTATATTGTACTGTGAAGTACCACAATCTTTGATATTCGTAATGCTATGGCGCCTTGGAAAAGGTAGGAATAAATAAATTTTTAAATTATTCAACATGCATTTGCTAATAACGAATACAGATTATGTAATTAACCGCTTTCGTGTGTTAATTAACGTGTCGCTTGATATTCTTTTTTGGGAGAGGGGGGGGGGGGCAATTTGGTGTTGCATTGTATGCACGTACAACTCTGCACTTTAATGCATGCTCACCTAAGAATTCAACATGAGCTCGATTCTTGCAATTGCATATGTGAAATTCTACAGTGGCATATAGAATACAGAAGTCTTGACATAGACTCAGGCGAATTTCCAATTTTTGTGGTTCCACGAGGAAGTAGCCTTCGTTTGTTGTTTATATATGCTGAAATTAACCATTTGTAGTATTTGTTAAAGCCAGTGAAATAATGGAAGTACTGCAATTGCCAACATGATTGCACTGAATCGGTATTCAAATCGATTTATTTAATACCTATCTGCATGATTACCATATTCACTGATGAAATGATATTTGATCTTTTGTGTGACTGCTTGAACACGGTAAGGTAGACAATCTGATATATGTCAATATTCTTTTCCTAATAAACTCTTCACCTTTTCTTAATCTGGTTTTCCTGTAAGGACCATGCCGACAATCGTATTACTGCTACTTGGATTAATATCAACCAACGGTAAGTTCAACATATCAATGATAAATCGTTCAATGCTTAGTGTGTATTCATTGCATACTAAAGAACGTGACGCTAGAACGAACTACGATATGTATATATATTTTAGATTATTTGTGATTATTCAGAATTGAAATCGTAACATGTTTAACTTTATATCCAACGTGTAAGTGCTTCTTGTTCTAGTGTTGGCAAATATCACTAAGCGTCCATCGAGTGGTATCTTCCTGGAAGGTAGTGATGTTACGTTGTCCTGCGTTGTTCAAGGCAATGAATACGTTATATGGGAAGAGGATGCGACATCGATTTTCGTTGGCAAGGAAAAGTACACAGACAAGAAGAAGTATGACAACTTTCAGATAAGTTCCGGTGATGAAGATTTCAGTTTAATTATAAAAGACGTCCATTTATCAGATGAAGGGATCTATATATGCAAAGACAGAGACCAACTTGCAAATGCCACAGTGACAATCGGAGGTAATACAGTTCAGACCAATCAGATATATTTAAAACTAAAACAATTTAGCAGAGGGCTCAATATTCAAACAATTGAGGAAACCAAAGCTCACTAGAGAACAATGATTGCTTTTCGTACGAAAATCACCAACTTAATTGTCTTTGTTACTATGTTTGCATCTGTCAATCATATAAAAAACATTATGTGTAACCATATACTCGGCAGACGCATTTAAATATATTGATATATCGAATCAGAATAAAAGTAATAACCAATAGGACTCTATTTTGCAGTTAATTCAGTTAATTTCATTGCAGTAGTTATCTTTTTTACTTGTGTAACTTTTATTGCGTTCAAGCGGGGGCCTATCATATGTGTTAATCTGTTGAATACGTATCTTACATTGACAGTTTTACCATACGTGTACCTCTCTGTAAAGCAATCAGAAGCTACACAAGCACCACATACAAGTACAGAGGTAAACATTACGTGTTCTGTGTACAACGCTAGACCTGCTGTGTCTGTGTTCGAGCTAAGTGTCATTGGTAGTGAGAAGACGGTGAATATAACAAAAAATAAATCCGAACAAAACGAAGATGGAAAAACCTATAATTCATCAGCTTCTGTTTCTTACATCATGTCATCAGAAGACATGTCGGTATATTGCCGAGTATTTACAGCCGGACGGTCGCTCAGTCACACTGAAAACTTCTGTAAGTACTGTGTCATGTTAATCAATGGTAGATGTCTAAGCTGAAAACGGCTTGAGGGAAAATTCAATAGAAAACAGATTTAGAGCCCAGGAATGAGAATGCTCTATAGAAAATCTAATAAAAAATCACTATGGCATATCAAACGTATTACGTAATCAATGGCGGTTTATTGTGTACTGTGGTGAGGACTTAGGAGCTAGTTTTCAAAGCGAGCGTATTCAATCAAACAGGAAGCGTTTCACTTAAAAATCTAACACAAGATAGTATTGAGGTTACTTAATAATATAAATTGTCTTTGATCCCTGCCTTCGTCATTCCTTTAAAATAGACTCGTTAAAGAATGGCGCAATTTAAAAGAGTATGACTTAAGTTTAATAAAATTACAAATTGTAAATTTTATGTTAATCTTTAGTCACTTTCGATGTAGGATCTAATAGTATCCTTTTGAGCCATTCGATGTCCAATCACACTGGAGGATTATCGCATCAGTGGTACAACAACGGACATGGGAATGGTGTCAATGTTTATGCTAATAGTTTTCCACAAAACATGCCCTGATTAATGACAAGAAGCTTTTATCTTCAACTCAAACAGATAAACCGAGATGCAACATAACAATCTCTGGTAACGAGATTAGATGTTTATGCCAAGCTAATCCACCAGTGACCACGTATTACATGGATGTAAATGGAAATAAACATGATGGAGATGTTTTGTCTCTTGAA
The DNA here is from genome assembly GCA_020650975.1 of Apostichopus californicus. Taxonomy (NCBI): domain Eukaryota; kingdom Metazoa; phylum Echinodermata; class Holothuroidea; order Aspidochirotida; family Stichopodidae; genus Apostichopus; species Apostichopus californicus. Next base: position 5,705 of record JAIPMN010258222.1, read on the forward strand.
GAAGTCGAACCGATGAATATTAGATGTTTTGCTACAAATGAGTTAGGAACCGGGCAATCCGATCTTCTGTTTCCTGACGACATGTATAGTAAGTGCATGTGTTTTTATAGAGGCATGGACCCTATAAGAAAAGCAGAGTGGGTAGTTTTTCTTAATTTGTGGTAAAAAAAATGCAAGAAAATAAGCTAGGACCAGGCACTCATTCTGTTAATCCCTTTTCATGATGGTCTCCTAATACCGGAATGTATGTACAACTTGCATTTTATTTCCTCAGTGAGGGTTTTCCGCGTGAGTGGTATAAATGTATTTATTTCGCATTCTCTGCTCAAGGCCATGGGGGCGTCTGGGAAAGTATTCAGAAACCAAAACGCATTTTTTAGTAGACAGAAAGAAGATGGCCTTAAACAGATGCTTCATTATTTTAAAAACTAATTGTAAACTTTTGAATGTTTATGATATGGTTATAACCATTTCTAACATTGTTGTCATAAATCTTTATACCAGGACTTTAATACAATACTTTGTTATGTGAAGAAACGAAAAACCATCTTTTTCAACTTTTCTCTCTGAAAAAGGTTTTGGTATAGTCCCAGTAGCAGTGATCGTGTCAGTTGTTGTCTTACTGGTGGTTCTTACAGTTATATACATCAGATGTCGACGCGGTTCGAGGGAAAAGAAATCAGACGGTATTTTTGTATACTTGTACATATAATCGGATGTAATTACATGAATGCATGGATAGAAGGTTTGATGGAAGGATGAATGGATGGATTGGTAGGTGGGTGGGTGTTTGAGTGGGTCACTGACTGCATGCTGGTATTATGCATGCATGGCTGCATGTATTAATTCATGTGTGAATGTGTCGATGGTTCCCGTGATCGATAAATGGGCGGCTGGGTACAATAATATATGTGTGAATGAATGGATTGATAGATGAATGGATGGCTGGCTGGTCGAGCGGATTGCAACATGAATGGATGGATGTGATGATGGAAGAATTATCAATGTTTTAATAAATGAATGAATGTATGGAAGAGATGCATATTTGGTATGGTATATAATTAATAGTATATTTTCCTGATAAACTAAAATTCTGACAATACAATTTATTAGTAGAGCAAGACTCCACCGTCAGGTGATACGATTGCAACAAGTAATTCTGAAGTGAACGTCTCCGTATGACGATTTGTCCCTACGTTGCGAACAATACCGTATCTTCGTATATGAAATAACAAATGGTTAACGATGTCGAAACATTAATCTTCAGTAATATTAACAGCGGTCAAATCTTTAAATCTGGAGACGAAAGGTGCTTGCTGACCCTACATTTTGATAATAACTTCGAATGGGTAATTATCTGGCCTGACAAACATGATTTCCAGGTTGTTGAGAAGAAAACATTCAGCGAGCTGCTACTGTCAATAGATTCTATACTATTGAATGATATTGGAGCGTATTGCTTGTCGCGTAAGTTTCCACTGTAACTGAAAAGCGCACTGTTCACATTAATTTGCACAATAACTAACATTACTAGTGATTATTCTTAAACACACAAAATACAACTGCTTAAATGCTCTTAATTCGTCAAGTCGTATGGCATGTAACAGAGGTATTGATATTATCTTACTGATCAATCTAATTTGGCATCCATCAATTAGTTTCGCATGGAGTGTAATTTTTTATTTCAATGTATATATTTACAATTTCAGATAGTATTGACAATGGAAATATTAACTACATATCGTTACATAGGCATAGGAAGCATATAAAGAAAAGTCCTACCTTAGATATGAATAGTCGTGAGGCCAGCTATTTCGAACCGATAATATTACACTAAAATATCTAAGCTCATATTTTGTATGTTATGACATTTCCCAACATTACGTTGAAGTGAATATTCTTTGTCTCACGAGATAAGTTAACTTTCGTGTTAAATTTATACCTGCTAGAGGTTGTCCTTTGAAAATTCTGAGAAACAACAAATGTCAGGCAATTCATATTGCTGGAGACTTCTTATTTACTTACAATAATATCCAAGATATCGTAGCAATGTTGGTTAGAAAGAGGCAATTTTATTAAAATCAACTCTTCAATTAATTTAGAAATTTCAAATCATATCGGTACTGATAGTCCTTAACGTCCTGCAGTAGCAGCGCTCGAGCCAACTTGGATGAATATGTCCAACAACGTCCAACAAGTGTGGTACTCAGATACTTATATTGTTAAAAGAAAATACTCCGTCTCAATTTCAGATCGAATAAGGTCATAAGAATAGGTTAATATTAATCTTAACTCAATATTTTTCAGGAATGATGCTGCAATATCTATTGTGAATAATTTATGTAGCATCTTATGCAGCTGATCTTGTACAATACTTGGTGATATTGAAAGCAATAACGTTTAAAATATTATGAACGTACTATCGTCTTCAAAATGTTCTTTTAAATAGAGACAATATTGATGATTTTTCTCCCACAGAAGAGCAATCTCAAGTACCTGATGCTAACGAGGAGGAAAGTGCCAGTCCCCTCTCGCAGTCGTGAGTAAAATAAAACAGTACATCGCGCAATATAGCAATTGAATACAATTTACAGCTGAATTTGTTACTTTAACCCAACTCTGCTATCTTTCCTTTGTTGCTTTTTTATAACTACACATTCCTACTTTTGTTCTGGATATCCAAATGAGATTCTTATTACTGGCAATTATTATCCTCATTATTGATATAAGCAATGTGTTGTTTCTTCTTTCTAGGAATAAGGAACTAGATGAAACAGCAAAAAAGAAAGATTCAGAAGGTATTGACTGTGGATAGTAAAAGTTTATGAATTTCGTTTTGAATATTTGGATAAGGTCATTTCATTCTACTGTAACTTTACAAAGTAAACGTTAAAAATAAATAATGATGCTGATAAGTTTTTTACCAATTGCTCAACGTTTGCTTCCAACATTCTTCTAATAGTGACTTTGTTGCTCCTCTCTGAGAAAATGTTTCTGATGACTGGTGTTGGAGTACAAATAGTTTAATTGTTCATTTAAGTGAGTAAATTGTATGCCGTAAATTAAAGTGGTAAATTTTCATCAAATATATTTCTAAACAATATAAAAACGGTTAAATACCTTGTTCTCTTCTTTCTTAGTTGTGTAATGCTTGGGGATGTTGAAAACAATAACGTTCAACTTATCATAAACGGATTGTCGTCTACAAAATCTTTCGTGTTAATAGAGATAATATTGATGATTTCCTCCCACAGAAGAGCAACCTAAAGTACTTGGTACTAACGAGGAGGAAGATCCTCTCCTCTCTCATTCGTGAGTAAATCGAAACAATGCAGAGCGCAATATAACAATTGAATACAATTTTATAAATTTAATGTGTTACTCTAACCTAACTCTACATTCTTTCCTTTGTTACTTTTGCATACCTATATGTCCTTCCCTTGTCCCGGGTATCCAAATGAGATTTCTTATTACTTACAATTATTATACTCATCAATGAACATACGTAATGCGTTGTTTCTTATTTCTAGGGAAAATAAAACAGATGAAAAAGGACAACAGGAAGATGGAGATGGTATTGACGGCATTTTTTGAATACTATGGATAGTAAAAGTTTATGAATTTCGTTTTCAATATTTGAATTAAATCATTGCATTCTACTGTAATCCCGACTTTACAAAGTAAACTTTAAAACTATGAATGATTTTGATATATATGTTACCAATTGCTCAACGTTTGCCGTCAACATTCTTCCTAATGGTGACTTTGTTGCTCCTCTCTGAGAAAATGTTTCTGATGACTGGAGCTAGAGTACGATGAGTTTTATCGTTTATTTAAGATAGTAACATTATTGGCGTAAATCACAGTGATACACGTAACTGGTTTACATGTCTACGAAAACGACAGTAATAACTGGGAACGATGTTAAGATCACCGTTACACGTCAGTAATTCTGAAGCTTAAGTTAGCAATGGACAATTAAAACAACCATAACGCTTACATCGTAACACATTACAAACAGGTCATATGTGTTCTTTTGTTTTCTCTTAAGTAAGTACTGATGAAAATGAAGAAGATACTAAAAGGTGTGGTCGGTAAGTTTTGCATTACACTACTTTCATTTGGTTATACAGGGTAATTATTGGAATAATCAACGCAATGTTACTGACTTTTGTTTTTGCTGATCATAGTGCTTGTCTAAATAATAAATGCCAATTTTATCAACGTACTTCATATCAGCTTCATATTTGGTTAAACATTGATTCTAACCTGTTTTAATTTTGTCTTCCGTCATGTTAGTGAACACACACCACCTGACAACATCAACGATGTCGAAGAAGGTATTTATAATATATTTGTTTAAATAAAAACAAAATTTCATCTGCTTCTTGTCAATAACTTACTTGTATCTTTGACCAAGAAATACGAAATTGTAGGTATCGCCACACCATGAAACATAAACGGTTAGTGGACATCAATTACTGTATAGGAAAGAGGCATATCTTGCACACATGTTTACTACCAATATGAAGTAAACAGCAAACCTATACAACGTACCACGAGCATATCCTTTAATAAGCAATTTACTGCGCCTTTTATAATATTAAGATATAGGTCTACAATAGTCTTTCTCAGAATTACAAAGTGATTATTATTATAATTATTATTGTGATTATTATTGTGATTATTATAATTATAATTGTGATTATTATTATCATTATTATTATTATTATTATTATTATTATTATTATTATTATTATTATTATTATTATTATT
>JAIPMN010258393.1:0-10245 GCA_020650975.1 Apostichopus californicus
TTGTCTTGTTGGCAAGAGGGCCTAGGAATACAAGGTTGCAATATTGCTGGGAATTATTGGAGGCACTCGGGATATCTGAAGAGGACCAATTCATAGAGGGGGGGGGGGGTGTTACAGTAAAAATTTGGCATGGCAATGGAGTTGCACTTGAACAATATTAATAAGATTTAGGCTTACTAAACGATATTGTTGTGAAAACAACAATATAATAAACAACCGTGATCTTAATACTAATAATAATACTGAGGATTTATAAAGCGCAGACTTACCTCGGTGCTCAAGGCTCATCACAATATTACCCTGGTCAACGATAACCTGTCAAACATAGAGACCATCCCTCAATCTGATCTTGGCACTACTTGTAGAGTACAAAGTATAAGACAATACAATCCTTTAGTTAGACTTTGGCCTATATGCGCTTACAGTATTTTTAGATATATGTTACTATCAATCATACCAAAAGTAAAAGATTTTACCAAGATCTAGTCTCTTGACAGTATATCAACTGAAATAATCCTTCAGGAGGAGAAATGCGAGTTTATCACTCACCCGAGACCGCAATCTTCAAGACGAATCATAGTAATAAATACTTACGTAATATTAAGTATTGTGTCATGCGGTGGAACTTAAGAGTTGAATAATATAATAAGGGCGCATTAGCCTGTTCCTTTTATTTGACTGTAACATTAACAAGGGAATACATATTGTCCTTCAAAGCACTTATAAGGGCTTTAGCCAGTAACTTGTTCATGAAAAACAAAGCTTAAAATGAAAACATCCCTGGTTACAGAAATTCTATTGGAAGTGCAAAGTAGTTCCATTATTCGTGGCATCAGTCCCCTCTAGTCCATTTTTGCATCTCTTTGCACACGGTACCTTTCTCCAGTCCAGTGCAGTGTAGGGAGTATTCAGGACATGTGCATGATCGTACTGCCTTGGTTCCGCCAAACGCGTTGGCCGTGTTCTCGTACTACACATATACAGAGTAACGTTTCTGTGTATGTGGCTCTTCTACCATCTCGTCGTTCTTCGAAGTGTTTTTACGGTTTAAGTTTAATCATGTGGGCGAGGCAATCATAGCCACCGCTGCCACCATGTAATGTTACTGATGCGGTGAATTAATAGAGGTACACAATGAAGACACCACAAGGCTTTGCTTATGGTTCAACTATAAGATCATGTTTATTAAACTGTGTCATTGAGGTGACGAGATAGAAAAAGAGAGTGAGGGTGCATGAGGTTCTTACTTTTATACAGGGTATACTGCTTGGAGAATATACATACACAGAGGGTGGTGAATGGTCCTAGGGAAGGAAACATTGGGATATTAAGGAAGTCCACATAATATTACACGTTGTTTCTCATCGAGTAAAAAGGACCAGTTGACCGCACATTACCACCTTTCTGTGGATTCATTTCTGCCAACCTTGATCATTGATCCTGGGAAACCACTCACTAGGCAGTTAACCCACTTCTATATGTTTGTGAAATGAAAATATCTTTGTAAAAATCTTCCATGCTTAGCATGCTTGCTGCATCAATGTACCTACAGGGACCCATAGGCCCCACCCTCACCAAATTGTATCGGTACAATACCATTCTGAAGTATTACCTTAGTGCTTGAACATGATGAACACACTTATGCGGCTAAACTGTGGGGAATTCTAAACGATTGCAATCAGCACATTCTTCATTCATAAAATCCACAACATGTGCTTGGTAGAAATACACACTTTTATAACAACAAACAAATACTGTGTGTTTATGGTTCCCATTCTCCACAGGGCAATGGCTGCTAGGTTATATGCTGAGCTAGGTTATATGTACTGCAAACAGTAATACGTCGTGAGTGTGTGGTTTGACAATGCATGAAGAAGACAAATCCTCACTATGAATTGTAAATATTTATTGTGACGGTATCATCCTTTCTTTGTGGTTGATCCACTGTGCATTCTCAAATATGGACATCTGGGGTCAGCTAAGTTATTACCTCTCCAGGGGACAAGGAAATCAGAATCCTGATCCTGTATTCATTCTCAAATAAGTACAAGACCAGAAGGGGATCATAGTTAAACTGGCGATGTCGACCAGTGGATATGGTGACATCTGAAGCAATGAAACCTAGCATCTGGGAGGTTGTGTATAGCCACTCGATGTAAAGTGAAATTTATAAGCCATTCAGCTTGTATCACATGCATGTGTGGCTGCTATGCAGCATTGTTAAGTAGCTGATTTCAAAGCCAATAATATTATTTTATCACTGTAGTACCCAGGAACCACATTTTAGTTGTGATTTATTATTACTCATAGTAGGCTAGCAGCACACCATAAAAGGAATAAGTAAAAACATTGCCCCAGCCTAATTCCTCCAGAATAAGGAAGATTGAAGATAACTTGAAGCAAAGTTGAAAATTTATTAAAATCTGAAGACTATTCTGCATAGTTCAAATTTAGGGTACATGGTCTCTGTGCTATAACTTACTATTCATTGTTGCTAAACTTCATCTAAAGTTTTGTGAGAGACTGTATTACAAGTGTCATTAGCTTTGATATGGTGGGTAGTATAGTGCCAGTGGTGAAGCCTATATCTAAGATGAAGCAGTCTGAAAAGTTCCTGTATAATATTTGTCAAGGAAGCAAGTGATTGTGATATATACGAGAGCTGATAGATTCAGTAGCTTATCTTTTCAAAACCTAATTATCATGCATTCACCGGTATTGTCTATGTTGACATCTTATAGACCTGTGGCTAACCTTGTTCTAATGTTTTCATTCTCACCTCACTGATACACCATTTACTAGAATAACATTTGAAATTCATCAGTATTACTGTCGACATTGATTCACATTTAGGCAAATCAATCCTTGCAACTAAATAAACTCACTTACATTGTGAATTTGTGAAAGCCTCTATACTTCAGCCTGTGCAATATAAGGCCAAACATAAAATATGAAGTCTACATTTTGGGTTGTTAGTATAAAATATCTACTTGTGCTAGGCTGTTTTAACATACTGTAACAGATGGACAATACCCATGTAGGATGTTGATCTTTTATTTCCCTTGTTTGTACTGTAGAGTACATCAGTCCTTAAATGTGAACTAAGTTTCACTACAGCTTAGCAGGTCATTGTAGTGTCAATTAATCCATGGACACATGTACACTATGTCTTTATATTTATATATTGTATCAAGCACACCCAAGTTTAAGAGAAATTGTCAGAGAGTTGGTCGATCTGTTTCTAATTCCATTTTAAGGTAAGATCATATGTTGTCACATATAAACCAGATATAATAAATGTGTCTTGACCTGGTTGTAATTTTACTGAATAATATTTTTTTGCCAGCGGACTGCAGTAACTTTCCTTGCTACTTTGGAGGTACTTGTATTCCTGGGGCTCCAGACATATGCCTTTGTCCATCAGGATTCGTTCAGCCATTTTGTACAATAAGTATGTACTGACATTCTAAAATTTTATCATATTTTACATCATCTTTATCTTGCTTTTTGTTTTCTTCTGATGTTATTATAAAATTTATGGTATTTTCACTTGAAAATGAACATGTTGAATATTCATAGTGCTGTTTATCCTCATTTATCATCACACATTTATTTATCATTAATCGTCATTAGGCCCAAGACAATCAACAATGCAGGCCATACACAGTTAACCACTCTTTGGTAGAGTGTATTACTACTGCATATGCCACTGTCTTACATAGTATAATGTTAGAAAAGTTAAGTAAAGCCTGGGTCTTTGCCAACTCAAGCTATTTTCAATCTGGTGGTGTTATTAAGCCTAGTACTAGAAGCTGGGTAGGTAACACAAGAAGTATGACGACGTAATTTTATCATTCTTCTGTAACATATTTTACATAACCTTTGTCATGCCTTATGTTTTCTCCTGATGCTGGCAAAAAGTAATGGTGTATTTTCAGTTCAAACTGAACATATTTTCATGTTTACTCTGAAAATATTTAATGTGAAGGCAAAATTTGCAGTATACTTTGTTTTCTTTAACATTTTGTGAAGGAAACTTAAAGGTTTGTCTTTTGCAATCAGGATAATTAGCATAATGTACAATATTTGACCATCTCTACTCAGCTGCTTTGTAACCTCCCATGTCTGCATTAACAGAAACAGTCTAAGTTTGCTCAAATAATCCAAATATTTCACTCAAAAGCTTGTAACAAAACCATTCCAACGTTTGATATCACATTGAAATATTGACCTTGTTTACCATGGATGTGTTTCTCATCATATGTTATCATTTCTTTGTCACTATTTACTAGGTTGTCAGAACATACAGGTACCTTGTGTTAATGGTGGCTGTTTTGGTGACGTCTGCAGCTGTGCTGCAAACTTTGCAGGTCCAACATGTGAGAGTGGTTAGTATTCTTAGTATCTCATATATCATGCTTCATTTTGTGAGATTTTGTGTCTAAATTAACTATTTTCTCTTTCAAACATTTGCAACTTGTTTAGTGATAAACTCATGTTTACAGAATGGGGTTTTGCATCATAGAATGGTAGTTGATACCGATAAACCTCCAAAAATATTGCGCAGTTTTAAGTTCAAGTTTATTACCATGTACTATTTGGTTATACAAAGGGAACATTTAAAATTTCAAAGTAACCTCTCTTGTCACCTTTGTCGAAAACAATTAACATGATTTTGTAAAGGCATTTGTTCCCAATGAACTGTAAGCAAGGAAATCTGTGGTAAATTTTGATCTATAAAGTCGTGTATATGCCTTTTGATTGTCACAGTAAGAGCTGTAAGATCATTGACAACTTGTAATGAATGCGGGAAGGGATAATATTCATTAACACACATGCAGTGTGTCAGAATTTATACTGTATACCATTGTATGCATGTAACTATCACATTTGTGTAGGACAGTGGTCAGAATTGTAAATGTGCTCCTTTACTTGCAAAGTTACATTCATTGTCAAAACAAACATATTTGCTTCCACTGAATGAAGATACTCTAGAACTGCAGTGTTATTAATGCATTTGACAAGGGTCAGATATCTGCCTTGAAGATAGCTAATGACTCTGTATTATTCTTATATCCAATAACAATGCCAAAGTTGTATATGTTTTATTAAATTTAAACTATTTATTGTGAGACCAGTGAAAATCTGCAATGTTGATCCCTTTTTCATGAACTGTGTAGCATGATAACCACAAATTCTCAGTAGAGAATTGATCAGTATACATCAAGTGATGTAGATCTGAAGGACTCAACATGAATGAAGAGAGTGTTGGTAATGTAGGCTAATAAGATAGAGAGAGTTCATAATGTAGGCTAATAAGATAGAGAGAGTTGATCTAATAAGCTACCAAGATAGAGCGAGTTGATAATATAAGCTAATAAGATAGAGAGAGTTGATAATATGCTAATATGATAGAGTTGATAATGTAGGCTAATAAGATAGAGAGAGTTCATAATGTAGGCTAATAAGATAGAGAGAGTTGATCTAATAAGCTACCAAGATAGAGCGAGTTGATAATATAAGCTAATGAGATAGAGAGAGTTGATAATATGCTAAATATGATAGAGTTGATAATGTAGGCTAATAAGATAGAGAGTGTTGATGATGTAGGGTAATAAGATAGAGAGAGTTGATCTAATAGGCTACCAAGATAGAGCGAGTTGATAATATAAGCTAATAAGATAGAGAGAGTTGATAATATGCTAATATGATAGAGTTGAAAATGTAGGCTAATAAGATAGAGAGTGTTGATGATGTAGGGTAATAAGATAGAGAGAGTTGATCTAATAGGCTACCAAGATAGAGTGAGTTGATAATATAAGCTGTTGATGATGTAGGGTAATAAGATAGAGAGAGTTGATCTAATAGGCTACCAAGATAGAGCGAGTTGATAATATAAGCTAATAAGATAGAGAGAGTTGATAATATGCTAATATGATAGAGTTGATATTGTAGGCTAATAAGATAGAGAGTGTTGATGATGTAGGATAATAAGATAGAGAGAGTTGATCTAATAGGCTACCAAGATAGAGCGAGTTGATAATATAAGCTAATAAGATAGAGAGAGTTGATAATATGCTAATATGATAGAGTTGATAATGTAGGCTAATAGAGTGTTGATCTAATAGGCTAATAAGATAGAGCGAGTTGATAATATAAGCTACAGTAATAAGATAGATAGAGTTGATAATATGCTAATATGATAGAGTTGATAATGTAGGCTAATAAGATAGAGAGTGTTGATGATGTAGGGTAATAAGATAGAGAGAGTTGATCTAATAGGCTACCAAGATAGAGCGAGTTGATAATATAAGCTAATAAGATAGAGAGAGTTGATGATGTAGGGTAATAAGATAGAGAGAGTTGATCTAATAGGCTACCAAGATAGAGCGAGTTGATAATATAAGCTAATAAGATAGAGAGAGTTGATAATATGCTAATATGATAAAGTTGATTATGTAGGCTAATAAGATAGAGAGTGTTGATGATGTAGGGTAATAAGATAGAGAGAATTGATCTAATAGGCTACCAAGATAGAGCGAGTTGATAATATAAGCTAATAAGATAGAGAGAGTTGATAATATGCTCATATGATAGAGTTGATAATGTAGGCTAATAAGATAGAGAGTGTTGATGATGTAGGGTAATAAGATAGAGAGAGTTGATCTAATAGGCTACCAAGATAGAGCGAGTTGATAATATAAGCTAATAAGATAGAGAGAGTTGATAATATGCTAATATGATAGAGTTGATATTGTAGGCTAATAAGATAGAGAGTGTTGATGATGTAGGATAATAAGATAGAGAGAGTTGATCTAATAGGCTACCAAGATAGAGCGAGTTGATAATATAAGCTAATAAGATAGAGAGAGTTGATAATATGCTAATATGATAGAGTTGATAATGTAGGCTAATAAGATAGAGAGTGTTGATGATGTAGGCTAACAAAATAGAGAGAGTTGATAATGAAGGCTAATACAATAGAGAGAGTTGATAAAATAGGCTACCAAGATAGAGCGAGTTGATAATATAAGGGACCATTGCCAAATATAATAGCGTCATGACAGCGTGCGCTTGCAAGGCTATTGTTCACGTCTTCATCTTAGTTACACTTGGGTGATCAGCTCTCAGCTGAGACTCAGATTTAATGAGGAGGGCCATCTATGACATCATTGGTGTGGACAATGGACTTCCTTAGTGATCAAGATGAATGACAAATCCTGGCATAAATCCTGCATAAAATCCCGCAGGATCCTGCAGGATTTTATGCAGGATTTTTTGCAGGACTTTTGTATGGGGATTAAGTTTCACGGGTAACTTGTTCTGGACTAAAGATACCAGGCATCAACAATCGATTCAAGTTTATATTTGTTTGTTAATGACTATTGTGTCGGCTTCGTGCACAGTTTTGTATAGGCTATTATAATGGTGTATGCCAGTATAGGCTTCGTGTATATGCCTGTATAGTACTGAGTGTTATAGACCTACCAAACGTATCCGATTCAAACGATCATTAAGCCCTATATCTTATGCTGGTGTGAGTGGCTTCCATTCAACAAAAAATATCGTTTTACCTAGGCTTAAAACGTCGGCCAAAACATTTTCAAAACAAAGGTACACATGAAGTAATCCAATAAATCCCAGACTGAAAAACGAATATAAATACACTACAGCATCGTTACTTTATTGTTAACCACTTGCCAATACAACCAAAAATGTTTAATGTTTAAGATGCAACACGGAGATCCGGATGGAACCTGTAATTTTTTTAAAAATAATTTCATTGCTTAACATGTCACCGTAGCTCCTTAAAAGTTTCTAAGCTTTTTATTGATAATGCTGAACGTACCGCCATTACCAGACACACAAGGCGCCACGAAATGGAACACTGTTCAAAATGTCGGAAACATCAGAAAGTACTTGTAATACGGCAGATGTTACGAACATTTTACGTGTATTTTTTTCTCACCGTTTAATCGTCCAGTTATTTACCTTTTGGTTTTTTTTTGACAATAAGGAAATGTTATTCGCAAAATTTGAACATTTTGAGAAACAAACCCCAGGGACATAAAATCTCACTGTTCGCGGGCAGCGCACATACTTGCACTTGCAGGGTAAAGCTCGTTGCTGCAAAGGTTGAGCTCACACGCGATAAGCAAGGTACCTGGGAGACTACTTGGGCCACCCCTCCTCTCTTACGAAACGGATTAATATAGTGTAGCACGTTTTCCTGGCAGCTTGCCAGGTTTGTAACAACTCCTTTGTTTGGTCAGAATGGGATGCAAATTAACAAGTGTCAGGCGTGTGAACAGAAACCAGGACATGACCTAGTTTTCCAGGGTAGTCGATTCTGTGCGAGCACCTGCAGTTGGGATATTTGGTGATCACGTTTTAGTACGCATGACATGGGAAAACGAAAACCCCAAATGATACTTAATACGTGGATTTTACTCTTCTGATGTTCAATTACAACTGGTTATTATAATGTCAAGTTGAATGGAGTTGGTAAGCATCTTAGCGCCATTTTATATTGTGCTCGAACACTCTTGTCATGGCCAATCAGTCTGTGGATCCGAAATGTTTTTCAGTTGGCAAACGGACATTCAAGAAAAAAAAAGGCATGCAATTGGACACTGTTTTTCTACATTCTAAGAAATATAAGTTTTTTTTACGCAACACCTCTTTTTTTGTTTAAAGTTTTGTTTTAGCATAGGCCTACTCAAATCAACTGTGGGAGAACAGGATGTTCAATGAAGGTTTGAACTGTCGGAAAATGTCAATCATACATATTTTCATATGAAAGGTCCGCCGTTTTGCCGCAACCACTCAGCCTCTTTCAATACATATTTTGTTATTACACACTTCTTGCGACAAAGAATTACCATACGTTTCTTAATTGTAGATAATATTCCACTCTGAATGTTTAGGACAAGATAGAATTTATCATCAATTGTGAACTTTCATTATATCGATAAAGTTCCCGAATATTCGCATTGCTTACTTTTCGCGATGAAATTGATTTCATAACATCATATTGCAGCTTGAACATTTCGTTAAACTGTATCCTAGTAACCTTTAAAATCTCAATTAAGGCACAGAGCTTCGTCCGTGTCTCATGTCAAAATGGACGAGATGGTACTGTACCCCCTCGCAGTGAATCAAACTTTGAACTTAGCACGCTTCTAATAATATTTATCTTGTAAACGAAAAGTGCTGTATGTATTAAGCGATATTATATTGTCGTAACCATCTGACATGAGAAAAATGTGCCTTGCTAGCTGTAAGTCTCAAAATAGTAAATGATAGCAGGGGCGTATCCAGGATTTTCTAACCCGGGGGGCGCGGATGACTATCTAAGCGGAGCGCCACCATTGGTTGGCGCGCAGCGTACAAGAAAATTTCTGGTTTTGACACCCCCCAGATCACCGGAAATGGCACATCTCGGGCTTGAAAATGACCAACTAGATGTTCACTTTTGCCTGAGTAAACCAAGTATTTTCCCAATATTTTTTTCCTTTTTTAAGATTGTCACCAGTCACACAACATGTTCGACCTCATCGTTTCTCCTGTGGATCATTGCTTTTGTAGGTGATTCTACGTCGCACCACAATACCCGTCAGCCCCACTTTTCAAGGTTTTAAGCCCATTATTCGTTCAGAATTTGAAAATTCACACTTCCCGTGAAATAAATTCACTTCAAACATACCCATAATGTTGCACAAAATTTCATCTATCGACAGCCAATACAGAAACACCTCCTTCAACCCCTAACAGACCGGTCAAAATTGCACGAGAAGAGGGAAGAATGTTTACGAATGTTAGTCAGGGAAATTTCGAAAATTCAGACACAGTTAATTTATTGGTGCATGGGCGCAGATCAGTCTTGAATAATGGTGGGGACGCGTGTCTGTTCTCTGATACTATCTGAGCGGAGCGCGACCATGGGTTCGCGCGTAGCGTACAAGAAATTTTTGGCAAATATACCTCCCAGATCACCAGACCCAATGATGCTCCCAAACCTCCTTAAGTTTTAGATCTCATGGCTTAGAAATTTAGTTTTGGGAAATGCATGGGCATCTGCAGAAAAAAAATCAGGGGACAAATAATCCAAGTAGACTTTTGTATACAATGGGTCTGGTTTCGTAATTCATCGGGAAGTGATTAGAGGGTTGGGCGTAGGGTTGTGGGGCGCGCGTTTTCATGCATGTGGGAACAATCTCAAGAAGTGATGTGTGCGTCCGCCCC
>JAIPMN010258485.1:2412-16321 GCA_020650975.1 Apostichopus californicus
CCCCCCCCCCCCCCCCCCCCCCACACCATCAATTCCTAGGTCGGCGCTTGAAAAGTATAAACGAACATTAACATTAAAGCATGATTTGCTTTGAAAAATACTAGACTATAAATAATAAGTCGGTAATGATATTAAGGAAAGCATTAAAAACAAATGTGAAATTAAAACAATATTTAATTCATGTTTACACTTCTATAGAGGAAATAAAACACGTATGTATACAAGTGATGTGTACAATATTAAGGTTAAGCTTCTACCTGACAATTTTTTTTTTACTTCTTTAACGCAGGTCTCTTGAGACTTCTTGGAAGTTTGGACAGTGTAATCGTTCAAAGTTATAATTGTGTATGCCAAGTCATAATAACACGATGTTAAATTATACATACCTTCCTCCTCCATAAAGTAGTAGATAGATTAATGTATCTATATACAGTTGAAAACAAACATACCTAAGAAAGCGCCTGAAAAAAAACACCTTTTACACAACTGACAAACTCTCAGGACATCGGGAATGTGATCACGTGATTATGACGATGATTTGTCTAGTCTTGTAGCTCCATACTTTAATTCAATAAAGTAATTCTAAATACTTTGTACTTTTGTATATTTTCAGTATGTAAAGTAGTGGCTTTCAGTGTGTGATGACGTCACTCATGTCGAGTGTTCTCTGATTAGTTCATCGTCTTATGGATTATTATTCTTGATCTGAGCATCGGATAGTCGACTATCATGATTAGGTTTCTTAACTGATCAGTAATCTTACTGAGATATAAGGATTGTACACTGATCAGCTATATTTCTGAAATGATAATGATAGTTAACTAATAAGATCAAGATTAAGGAATCAACTAGATTGATTACTCAGCTGATGTGAAGTTATCATCGAGGTCCGACATAAATCAGGTTAATTGATTGTTTATGATTTCAATCTAGACTAATAAAGAATAAGTATGCACTGATATTTTATATTAGTCTCTTTGTTTTATTCATACAGTTTGGAATTTGAGCAAGGCTAATCGTCGTTTTGATTTGCAGACCGGTCGATGGCAGGTAAGAGATAATTCACCGTTTATGGCAGCAATTGCTGATAAATCAATTCCTCCTCATATTTTTATTCACATTAATTGTTAATATCAATATAGCGATTACATTTGTCGGTTAAATGTACTTGATTGCTGTCAGCATTATAAGCGTTAATTAGTAAATAGAGTTTGTCATTATGGGGATTGATTGAGTGTTGGTGGGTGGGTGGGGGTTTAAGGGGGTTATAGTCCGTATGGAATATAACATGTTTAATACAACATGACTTCAAGAGCCCTCCTCTTGATTCTACTGCAGAATTCCGATCCAATTTACTTCCTTCTGACCCTGGTTGTAGCCCCGTGTTTATATCATTACTCAAACAACTAATTTATAATTCAAACAATTCTCTTCAAGCACATATGAATAACAATGAAAAAATATCCAGTCGGATTAAAGCAATAGGAGCAAAATCAACCTAATCGTGCTTTTAGCTTCACTCGTCGATAACGTCCTAAGAAAACTGTTTTATTGTTGATGATGTATAAGTGTTTTTTTCAAGTCCTTAAACTAATTTCTTGAAAGTTGCACTGCATGCAAAGATGCAGCAATAAGATTAGGATACTCGATTATAGTAGTTTCAGTTCGTAGAGATACAACGTTATATTTCGCAACATTAAGGAAAAAAATGCGGAATTCAAATCGTTGTGTCGAAAGAATGAGAACATTGATGGATGGGAGCTGTAAAAGAGACCAGAGGGGGTAGGGTGTTGAAAGCAGTTTATTACCCGAATGTCATTCAGCAGTGCTATACTGACACACCCGTATCACTTCCATATCAGTGACACCGTTGATATTACTTGAAGTACTTTAAATATTGGCCTATATAGCTGAACGGTATACCTTAAGACTGCAGGTTTGTTACATATTGTACAATATGTTGATGTATATGCCGTGTTTGTTTTTGTGCGGGTTTTCAAAGTACATCCAATGTGCTTCAAGTTTGGCTTCTGATAAAACCGTAGAATGTCATGAACAAGGTCATGTTTTTTAATTTAATTTTGGAGAAAATGTTAGGCATATCGCACATACAACAGTTGTAAGAGTCGTATAACGGTCCTTTTAACCGATTCTGTACGTAGCTACTGAAGCTGTCCGGTATAGCTGCCCCTGTATATCTGCTCCGTCTAACTGTTCTGTCTGGCTGCCCTGTATTGTTGTCAATGTATAGCTGCCTCTGTATAGCTGCCCGTATGGCTGCCCCTATATATCTGTCCTTGTATATCTGTTCCTGTATAACTGCCACGTCTAGCTACCCCATAGTGCTGCTCGCGGTTAGCTGCCCCTATATAGCTTCCCTGTAAAGCTTCCCCGTACATCTTTCACCGTATATCTGTCTCTGTTTAGCTACGCCTATATTGCTGCCCCCGTATAGCTGCCCCCGTATAGCTGCCCCGTATAGCTGCCCCGTATAACTGCCCCTGCAGCGCTACCCCCGTATGTCTACCCCTAAATTGCTGCCCCGCTATAGCTTCCCGCTATGGCAGCCATTGCTGATAAAAAAAATCCGTCCTCTGTATTTGCATTCACATTAATTATAAACAACAATATTGTGATAACATTTGTAGCTTAAATGTCCCGATATAACTACCCCGTATTGCTGACCCTGTACTGTTGCCGCTGTATAGCTGCAACGTCTAGCTGTCCCGTATATCTGCCCCATAAAGATGCCCGTGTAGTTTCCCCCTCAAAGCTGTCCCTACAAATGTGCCCCTTATAGCTTCCCCATATAGCTTCCCCCGTATATGTTCCTGGTAATAACTGCTACGTCTAGCTTCCCTGTATATCTTCCCCTGTATAGTTACCGCTATATAAGTGCCCCGTAAAGCTGCCCCGTATATATGCCCTTATAGCTGCCGCATTATAGATGCCTCCGTATAGCTGCCCTTATATAGCTTCCTTGTATAGCTTCCCGATGTAGCTGCCCCGTATTGCTGACCATGTATTGCTGCCCCGTATAGCTGTCCCGTATAACTGCACCGTATATATGCCCCTATAGCTGCCACATAATAGCTGCGCCCGTATAGCTGCCCTTATATTGCTTCCTGTATAGCTTCCCGATATAGCTGCCCCGTATTGCCGCCCCTTTATAGTTGCACCCGTAAAGCTGCCCCGTGTAGCTGCCCCATCTAGCTGCCGCCGTAAAGCTGCCCCTTTCAGCTCCCATTATAGCTTCCCCGTGTATCTTAACCCGTATGGCTTCAACCATATAGCTGCCCCGTGAAGCTAGCCCTACATAGCTCCTCTTATAGCTTCCCCGTGTATCATTCGCCGTATATCTGCCACGGTATTACTGCCCCCGTAAAGCTGCCCTGCCGCCCCTTTATAGTTGCCCCCGTATAACTGGTACGTGTAGCAGTTATACGGGGGCAACTATGTCTAGCTGTACCCCGTAAAGCAACCCCTATAGTGTTGCCCCCGTCTAGCTGCCCCCGTATAACTGCCCAGTAAAGCTGCCCGTGTAGCTGCCCCCGTTTAGCTGCCCCGTATTGCTGCCCCTATATAGCTCCCCCGTATTGCCTCCTTTGTATATTTGCCCCCGTATAACTACCACGTCTAGCTGCCCCGTTTAACTGTCCCGTAAAGCTGCCCCGTATAGTTCCCCCGATATAAATGCCCCGTATAGCTGCCCCTATATAAATGCCCCTGTTTAGCTGCCTCGTATATCTTCCCTCGTATATCTTCCCCTGTATAACTGCCCCTATATAGCTGCCCCGTATTGCCTCCCTTGTAAATTGCCTCCGTATAACTGTAACGTTTAGCTACCCCCGTATAACTGCGCCGTTAAAGCTGCCCCCGTTTAGCTGCCCCGTATAGCTGCCCCCCCCCCCCCACTTAGCTGCCCCGTATAGCTGCCCCTATATAGATGCCCCGTTTAGATTCCCCGTATATCTTCCCTCGTGGATTTGTTCATTTTTACGGGGGCCTTCAAGGCATCATTTCAATACTGCATGATAGTAGCTTTAAATAATTTGTCTTCATTTCAGTAATTACTGAACAAATTAACTGTTACAATTTCTTGTGTTGTTTGAGCGAGTTAGGTCAAAAGTACAGGATTTGGATGTGGGAAGTTTAGCATCCTTTTACATGGACATATTTTTGGGTGATTTTGACCCCAAACCTATTATAACTAAATAATAAATTAGGTTATGATTAACGACAAATATATGTGAGAATTAAGTCACTGGGTGAACGTATTTATGAAACTGAAATAAAAATGCCTATTACGTAATAGGTTGTAAAATTGGACTTAACCATGTGATATTTGCAGAATTATTGGATACCCTGCAACAAACTAAGAGATCTAGATTCGTTGTTACAATCACGTGACTGCTCCTGATTAGTGTATTATTTGTTCTTTAGCCAGATTTAGACAATCTGTGTCCCACCAATTTAGTGTCACGGATATTTGTTTGTTGAAAAAAAGTTACTTTAATCATCCCTGGTGGAATTTTGGTGGACTGAAGTAACATTATGTTTCTTCTATTTCCGTTAAAGGTCAAGTTTGCTACAAGCAGATTGTAATAAAAGTACCACAAAGTACAGATGTTTTGAAAGTCCATATTTGTTACTTTTTTTTTAAGTTCAATCTTACTCAATTATTTACTCTGTTCTCTCTAATAGTTTCAAGAGATTTGAATGATAACTATAGTTTAATTTATTATTTATCCAGAGTAGTGTAAACATGACTGACGTACAACTTAATTAAATTTTGCTTATACATTATTATTTTTATAATTTTTATAATATTTATAATAATATATGATTATTTGGGTCCATATCGACCCAGGATACATCTGTTCTCTCTAGTAGCTTCAATGGATTTAAGGATCTCTACTGTTTAAACATTAATTTATCCAGGTACATATTTGTGCGACGGTTTCAAGTACACTACTGTAAATAGGACTTCAAATACGTGGAGTTTATATGTCAGAAATGAGGATGAACTGGTGTCTGATGCAAAGCATGGCGATTCAACAGTGTTTTACTTTTATGGTTGTAAAATCCTAATAGACACTGGTTTACATTGCCTATCATTTTGTGTGGAGTGCATAATAAACGTAATTGATTGTAAACATCAGACTCACTGTTTTCCAGAGTGCAAATGCTGGACAATGTGGTGATTGAAATAAATGAGCGAAGAATTAATACATTAATTGATATAAAGAAAAGAAAATTGAAGATTTTTTTTTTTAATTCGTGACACTTACATTTTCACTATTTGGAATAAACTATAGAAGAAGATATTGGTAATATATTATGTAAGTGGCACTAGATTCGCTCTGTGGAGTGAATGATAACCGATGATTTGGTGGAGCTGTGATTAAATCACTTTCCACGCACATTTACACAAACAGACCTTAATACCAGTCAGTATGTGGTGGCAACTATCCAACTGTCTAGTTTTGATGTCTAGATACCATGGTAACCAAAGAAATATACACTTATTTTGTGGTTATGTATACGAACACAATGTAAGCACGCACATGAATCTGATTTTTGTTTTGAAGATACTGCGTCACGGAATAAACATTTAGGCCTTTGCTGTATATTGCTTTCTGAATATTTTAAAAGCATCTTATATGTACAGTATACTCTCACATTGCGAAACTAGATGATCATGTTACAACAATGGCTGGAAAACATTATTAACTTAACAAATGTAGCAATAACATAACTGGTTTTGGTACTATCAACTTAATCGTCATCAAATAGTTCTGAATCGTTTCATCAGTTTGATGAATTATTATAACTTGGATAGATGCCTAAACTCATGAGGAACCTGGCTGCTTTTTAACCAGCCTCGTAATTTTATTCAGACATATATCACATATTACATCACATATGTACCTACTAGCTTCACCTTCTTATACATATAATAATTCGGGCTGACGTTGTTTCTATTCTCATCGCCTGCTGTGGCTAATTACAAACGGTCAGATTCATAGTTCCTTCTATAATATCGATATACTGTTGAACATAACATGTACACTTAGAGCTTCCGTCAGAAATACCTAACTTGAATCTTACAAAATCCGCATATACTGTTAATTTCATTACCGTTATCACCAGTATAAATATGCAATATGTATAAACATAAGAACCAAAGACTAAGAAATATACAAATATGTACATCAATATGAACGTAAAGATAAGAAAGTAAAAAGTTGATAAATATTTGTAAACTTATGTTACTAAACATAATCCATAAAAATGTTCAAGTGCTTTTCTTTGAATAAACGTTACAAAAAAGCAATGGAAATAATTCTGCCTGGCTTTATTCCATTTTTTTGGCAAGATATTAGGATTGTGTACATTTCTATTAGCTTTAACTAAAATACCCTTACGTGCAGGATACAGTAGGTGTTCCATACGAATAGTTCATGTCTTCTCAATACAATAGGAATTGTTCAACAAAACGCTCAAACGAATACTTAGTTAACGAGAGAGCTGTTTGTTGTAGGTTCATATTTTGAGAATGTCTTAATCTGATTTTATCGTTTTTGATACACCGTTACTGATGATCGAATTATCCCTCACAATGACAATGGTATAATCAATGCTATTACTGAAACATCACCTTTGACGATGTCATAAGCGGGATTTGTCTGAAATACCGACTAAGCTGAGTTAGAGATACTCTGGTTGATTTTCTGGTATGACAGACAGAACATATATATATATAGTTATATCGTTGTATGCATTATGTTGCAGTCGCAACGGAAGAAATGCTTGGTTACAAAGTGTTACAGTATGCATCGCTACACTCTAAAAACAACCTGGTGAAAATTTCCTGGTTAACATTTTGCTAACATTATCCTGGTTATTGGCTACGTTAGTTAACCTCATCTTGGTTACGCTCCATCCGTCCTGGCGTAAACTTGATCTTAACATAACCCTGGTGAAAATAGATTATTTGCATATTGCAATCCTCGTCTCTGATTGGTTGGTAGTCGCAACTCAAGACGTTCGATCTAGCAGCTTCCTACGGCGACAATCGCAAGCAGGAGAAACTTTCAAATACAACGAAGAAATGTGCAAATAACCATCTAAATATTGCAGATGACGAAGTCAAATTCTTGCTAGATAAATGGGGTATGAGTAACCTTAAATCGGTGTTTAAAAGTAAAGGTGAAATATCAAGATCATGTCGATTTTTTTCATTTCTGTGATTGAGTCAGTACGCGCGATATTGAAATATAACCTAACGTTGGCTCTTACGTTGTTAGGCTAGGCCAAATACATTTCCTGATGTAGTAAATACACTGTACTGGCTATGAGATAGTATAGTCCTGTATTTGTATAGTAAGTACCATCACTGCAGGACTAGGCCTAAGTCTGGACCTAAGTAAGTTTATTCCTACTGTGTGTCATACTCAAAGCAAGACTCTACCCTATTTAAGGGCCGCTTCTAGTGACTACTTCCACCAAATTCGAGTAATAATGTGGTGTACGGTAGCTTTTGAGGGCACACCTAATCAAAGCCACACATTTATAGTAAAATTATGCATAGACCTTTGTGCTCTTGGGTCATTACACTTCAGTTTTAGACCCTGTAGACCTAGCTTGCCTTCGCTTTCAAAAGACTAGGCCTAGGCTATACTACTAGTGGTTTACATGTTCGAGAAATGGCTATTACTTATTGCCGAAAGTGAAAGAAGAGATTGCTTAAAATTGCAAGTGATGCATTTATTTTAGTGGCCTAGATTAACCTCTGAGTGTAAAACTTATCCAGGCTAGGCTATAACCAGTTAAGCTATATTAGTAAATTTAGTTTATATGCATTGATAATGTGAAATTTAAATTAATAAATGATAATTTTGTACTATTCATTTATAAAAACCAAGAAACTTGTGTATTGTCAATCTCAATCTAGACTATACTTCAATGTAAATTAGGGGGGGGGGGGGTACTTGTTTGTCAAACTTTAACAAATTTTGGCTGAAATTAGTTAGGCTAAGCCTACCCATGCAATGATATATTTTCTAGCCTAGGCCTAGTCACAAATAAGTTGTATCCACATGAGAAATGTAAAAATGAAACACCACATAACTAGGTCACAACTTTGCACTCCTAATGTTAAAGGCCTCACACTATAAAACATAAATGAGTTTTATTACATCTCATGTTGTTCTTATTCTACAATTATACTCCCCAGAGGTAGGTTTTGAAGCATTGTCAGTGAGGCAGATTATGTTTCCATATATATTACAGCAGATCATGAAATTGGCGCAAATCTGAATAAACCGAACTGCCTATAACAGGATTCCTTATGGTATTGGTTTTCTGAACATTCAAAGAGGGATACAAAAACAGTTTTCATGGGAGAGGATGTTTGTATAGATACAAACTGATAAGTATTTAAACATGGTACAAAACTCAAATAAAGACCGTTAATGTAATTGATTTTGTTTTACTTTGAAACTATTTTCTAACAAAGGTGACCGGCCTTCTGTTAGGTGCAGAAATAAATAACTCTTTCTGCTGTTATTTGTTATTTTGTTTGTCAGAAATGGAAGATTTGTCCCAAGAGGAGCTAACGGCCATGACAGAGTACAAGAAACACACAACCTTGAGCCTTCCATTACCGTACTTGCAAACTACATGAAAAATCTGTAGGCTGCAGTTTACTTAGCCCTATGATGGTAAGTGTTGTTCAATGTAATTGCAACTGAATACTGTTGAGTATTACTATTAAGTAAAATATCTCTATACACAAGTTGAGCAACTACAACTCATACCATCAAGTCAAAAGTCCAACACCAAAATGAGTTGCAAGGTGATTGATACCATGTATAAGTTATGCATACAGAGGTCAATTGAGGTCAAAACAGGCCATGCGATCATTGCAATATACCATTATCTCATATCTTCCATACACTTCCTCCCATTAAAGTGTTAAAAGATATCGATTTATCTTTGCAAAAGATTGATCGCGTACCCTCCGCAAATTGTGGAAGCATAATTTGAAGCCACTGCGAAGCCATCAATTTTATATTAGATGAATTTTCTTGTGATAGTGAAATTCAGTTAAATCAAAGTGCATGTATCTTAGAAATTTCAAAAAAGGAAAGGCGAAATCAGTCTGTACAACATATAATTGTGCACTGCTCTAAGCAAATCCTACATTCTGTATTGCAGATGGCAAGTCTCTGACTTCTAGTTTTATTTCTCCATGGTATAAACAAAGAGTGTGACCATGGCCTTCAGTAAGTGTCAGTCCTTTTTAAAATTGTTGTCACAGAGCAGTGATATACCTAAGCTATCTTAGAAAAGGGGGGGGGGGGAGGTTGGGAGAAGATGTAAACTTTCAGTGAATGTTATTTTACTGTATCAAACTTAAACAATTTCACAAATCTTTTGTTGCAGATCAACTTGGCATTTTCTCTTGTCACTCTGTTGTTTTGGAGAATTTCAACATCGAAGGGTGCAAGGGTGCATCCTTGCAATCATTCATACATGTAAAACAAGTAAGTTTTATTTTTAAGATTTCTGTTTGATCTACATGAAATTGTGCTAGCTGATAGCCCACTGATTATTGGTCAATTGGAACCAGTTTAGATCTGTAAGGAAATTAATAAAATTGAACAGTTTATTTACTGAAGTGTCAGCCAGAAGCAACAGGACTTGCAAAGCATGGCAACAAATTTTTCTAAAACGAAGAGTAACTTGCTTGATAGAGAGCTTTCAGTGCTCCTACCTTCATCTACCATAAAATGACAACAGAAACAATGTTGAACCAGTATCACACCCTTTGGTTTGAATATAGGTTAAAGTGCTGTATGCACACTGTATGCACACTGTACGCACATTTACACATTTGACCTTCCACTTTTATGCAATTGGTATGTCAAGTTCACGAACACAGGCTGTGTGTACTTACATCTCCATTTTCATGTTTGTCAGAAAAGATCCGAGGAATCGACCGTGAAGAATCTTGAATCTTGAATTGGCTGCCAACACAGCATGTTACTGCACTTGCTATAGAAGACAGGCTAATGCAATTTATTCCTTTTCTAAAACTGAAACTGATTAAAAAATAAGGTTTTCAAATGTTTGGAACAAACTAGTAGACTGAAGAAAGCGATTATTCTTCTTTTTCATTCTAGTTCGTTAACACACCATTTAATACTTAAGTTGTTTCATTCCTTTCCTAGATTGGTACAAACTGGAGGAGGTAAAAATTGAGAAATTGAGAGAAGCTACCAAGTAACACAGCTTTGCAGTAGTAGAAATATGTCTTTGGCTTGGATGATGCGCATCAAGAATGTGATCGTAGCTGTTTTTATGAGAAACAATTTGATGTTTTGCATTTCAATTCATCTCTCTGTCCACAATTGATAATACCTGTTGGTACAACTTCAATGAAACTTGCATAGAGATGGCCTGTGATGAAGAGACATGTGGAAGTGCTCAGGAATTTTATGTCAAAGGTCATTTAGGGGTCGGTTTAGTTAATTGTTTGGAAACGCTTCTTCCTGAGTCCACGGACGGACATGTGGATGTATGCAAAACGTGATCATAATTATGGTCATTCGGTGTCGGAGTTTCAGAAATTTCATGTTCAAGGACATTTTGGTCTATTCCTTAACTACTTAATTGTTAGCTCAAAATCTTTTCAAATTAATCTTTCTTGTTATTATAATAAGCTTAACTTACCACTTTCTATTGGAGTTAAAATAATTTGCACAAGTATGTAAGATCCAAGGATGAGCTTATGACTAAAACATTAACGGTAGCGTTGGAAGCCTAATAATTGTCTTGCAGATGTTTGGTTTGCCTGTGAAAAATAGTAAAATATAATTGTGATTAAACTAAAAATATGAATTAATTACCAAAAAGTAAATAATTAAATTAAAAAAATTAATTTGGTATTAGGTCATCCTTATCAACAGCAATGTGAACATAGATCTTCTAAGACCTTCCTATCTAGTTTAATGGTAGTTAGTATAGGCCCAAATTATAGCACGCTATAATAGCAAGAAGTTTTCAAAAAAGTACCTTCCTGGAGGTCTTCACTCTCCAATTGTTCTCAGACATTTTTAAGGAACACACACGATGGCTGAATGGGAAAAATTCCTCAAAGATTGTAATAAAAACAGTTAAAGAATTCTGACCAAAGATGACCACATTTGAATATCTAGCATATTTGGGGCTAATACAGCATACCTTTAAAGAAAAGAAGCTACTGACACAGGGCTGAATTCTGTCGTAACAAGATCATTGGGAGAGAGGCTTTGATCAAGTTTTTCAAGGGACAGGTATAGGGTTCATTTCTTGTTCTGTACTGAAAACTGTTCAAGTGATTTTCAAGTTGTAACCGTTGATGTCGAGCAATCAGAGCTTCATCATGTGACGATGGTTATGCTGTAAATATGTCCTCAAAATTTTGATTTCAGTATTGCATTTCTTATATTTATTCATTGTATAAATATTTGAGGAATTAATTAAACTAAATTGCGAAAGTTCACTTAGAATTCAAAATTCAAAAGTAGATTCAAAAGGAGATGCAAATAAAGTTAGCTATCAGTAACATTTATAATGTTGTTTTAGATTTTATGTTTTGCGTTTTCTCAATTTGAATGGATTGCAGCTTAAATGGAGAATAAGGTGACTTACCAATAGTATTAAAAAAGAAAGGGGTGATTTAACCAGGAATGAGGTGGAAAATCAGTTTAATATTAACCAGGATAATGGTGACATCAAACAGGAAATGTTGTTTAATTTAACCAAAAAGGGGTGGAACATTCTGTGATATTAACCAGGATAGTATTAGCACCAACCAGGAAAAAGTGTGGTAAATTTGACCAGGAAAGGGGTGAAATATTTCATGATATTAACCAGGATAGTATTAACATCAACCAAGAAATGTTGGTTAATTTGACCAGGAAAGAGGTGGAACATTTTATGATATTAACCAGGATAGTATTAGCACCAACCAGGAAATGTCGGTTAATTTAACCAGGAAGAGGTGAAATACTTCATGATATTAACCAGGATAGTATTAGCATCAATCAGGAAATGGATTTTGTTAAAATCTCATTCACCAGGCAACTTGGTGAAAACAACAAGGATATGTAGGGTAGCATATAAACGCAACTCCTTGTGAAAATTTCACTAGGTTGTTTTTAGAGTGTATAGATACTTAACTAGTCTTATTGATGTTCTAACTTGATTTGCGATATTAACATAAAAGATTCAGTTGATATTTGTTATTACATTTGTTTTAAATTGTGACAGATCAGTGAGCTATGTGACATTAGTAGGTGATACAGGTCATATGGAACGCGGAAAGGGTCAACGTGAGGCGCCGTCCACTTAGAAATGGTCGTTCACCCAGATACCGTTCACTTAGAGATCGCCGTTCAAATGCAAGCAGCCGCCCACTTAGAAATTGCCGCTTAACGTGAGGCGCCGTCCACTCAGAGATGGCTGCTCACTCAGAGACCGTCCACTCAGAGATCGTTGCTCAAATGCAACAGCCGCCCATTTTGAAATCGCCGTTGAAGTACAGAAGCCGTTCATTCAGAAATGGCCGTTGACTCAGAAATCGTCCACTTACAAATCGCCGGTCGATGCTGAGCCGCGCCTACTTAGAATTCGTCCTCCCTTGACAATGGCTACGTATGCATTAAGTGGGCGCGGACTATTTACCGGCTGTGCTACCGCCCAGTAACGTACACCGAGCTGTTACAGTAGAACGCTGTTGTTCCCGCCTCATTCAAGTCGTTCCTGCGGCGCCCCTCCCTTTTTCAGGAGAGTAATTTCGTCTCGGTACACCGAAGACCGCATGCAATGAAAGTTTCCAGAATCCAAAAGAAATAAGATGGAAGAAATAATCCACACGTTGGGGGTCGAAAATGCCGAAGAAGTTTCCCGTTACTAATTCGAAAGGGAACAGGCAACTCATAGACAAACAGGAATAACTAATTTGGAAAGTAGCAACACTCGTCGCTATGCCCAGTTTTTTTTCATTGGTCTAATCAATTTGACCGAGATTTGACCTTCCATGTGCTCAGCATTTGTCAAAATAAAAGAAAGTGATGACTTCAGTAACTGAGCATCAAAATTAACAATTTCTTGGCAATGGAAAAATGTGATGTGTACCATGATGACAATAGATGATCATAACTGTTAACCCTGCAGGTAACTACAAATGTTAACATTTAAGTTGTAATTTACAATAATGAATAAATAAATTGTAACTATGAAATACTATAGGCATTACACAATAGTAATTCCACTAGCTGTTACAAATTTACAAAACATTGTAAACAATTAATGATCCCTTATTATGAATTAGTAAATTCAGTGTTACCAATTAGTAACGTTTAATGACAAATGTAATAGTATATCATTAAAACAAACAAATTGTATTAACAAATCAATAATCATTTAAAGAAATTTCAATTCGTATGAAATAAAAATTTGTGTATATAATTTCATGTTAAAAATTCTTCATGTGTGGTACTTATTAATACGACATTAATTGTTACAAATTAATAATTCATCATAATGAAGTAATAACTCATTTTTAACAAGTAACATTTCATTAAAACATACAAGTATTTCATTACAGCAAAATTATAATTCGTACTAACAAATCAATATTTGTTTGTGAAAAATTACAACTGGTAATCACGAATTATAAATTAAAAATACCAATGGGATTAATTGTACGTCGTCTCAACATGCACAAACTCCCGAAGATTGAGAACAAACCGATACTGAATGAAATGGATCAAAACAAACGAGTATGAGGGTCAAGTCTAGTATTAGAGATTGGCCGCAAGCTGAGGAATACCAGCACCGTACTCATACACTCATC